>CAUZXS010006698.1:0-21592 GCA_963585895.1 Sepioteuthis lessoniana | reverse complement strand
CAGTTAAACTGGAGTTAGGAGTAATTCCATCAGGACAAGAAATTATTCATGAATGAATATTTAAATTTTCCCGGTAAAGAGCTCAATGTACCAATAATACAGAGCAATAATTTCTTTAAGAAGTAACAGGATGGACATAAATTTATAATCCTTTGTGATTGGTTTCGTTGTTTTTTCTTAAAGAAATATATATATATATACACAAATATATATATATATATATATATATATATATATATACATACATATATTCATATATATACACGAATATATATATATATATATATAATCAAATTTACACAAATATATATATATAAACAAATTACACAAATATATATATATAATCAAATTTACACAAATATATATATATATATATATATATATACACACACACACACAAATATATATACATATATACATATATACACACACACACACACACAAATATATATATATATATATAGCTGCTGCTCAAAGAAGTAACTTCCACCAGCTCATTGCAACTAGCATGTGTATAGAAGCAATTTTAAAAGTAATGTTATTTCATGAATTATTTGCAATAGTTTCCTTTTTTTGATTGATCAGTATGTTTGAGTCAGCACACACTGAAGTATTTTTCAGGTGCAATCTTTGAACAAAGTTTCTTATTTCATTCCTAATATTTTTTCACTCTTTTTTACTGTCATAATTTCAAATGGATCAATAAGAAAAAAATATTGTATACAATTCCTCTCTTTTTGGCCTGAAGCCAAAAAGCTCCACTTACATGAGTC
This sequence comes from Sepioteuthis lessoniana, assembly GCA_963585895.1. Classification (NCBI taxonomy): domain Eukaryota; kingdom Metazoa; phylum Mollusca; class Cephalopoda; order Myopsida; family Loliginidae; genus Sepioteuthis; species Sepioteuthis lessoniana. The sequence continues at coordinate 20,819 of CAUZXS010006698.1, read as the reverse complement.
TAACTATATCCCAGAGGCAGCATCTACAAATTACATTTCACAGAATCAATCAAGGTCTTTGGAAAAGTAATGCTAATTAGTGTAGACAAATGTACATATGAAGATACTCACAGTAAACTATCTTTTGTTACATTTCACCCTTGTGAGAATGAAATAAATTCTGAAATTTGTCAAATTTACAGAATAATGACAATGATTCAACTCAGAACTTCAGAGAACAAAACGAATGTTAATAAAAATACTGAATTAATTTGTTAAACTTAATGTGTGTATAAGCAATACAAGCTAATTGGTGATAGATGTGCACACATTCAGGCATTCAAAATTCAGGTGAAATTTGCAAAGAAACATTTTGAACAAAAAAGAAAACTAATTGCTGTTATTGATGAATGAAAATTGTATGTATATATCAGTATGTGATGACCAAGCTGAACATGCAAAGTGAATTGGTAGGAAAATTTCTAACATTAGAAAAAAAAGATGAAAGTTCAAAATGTAAATTGTTCATAAGCCTTTTGAATTCACTCTGTACATTTACATTATAAACAGTTTCACTGACATAAAAAAAGTTCATATATATATATATATATATATATATATATATATATATATATATATATATATATAGAGAGAGAGAGAGAGAGAGAGAGAGTGATCAACTAACAACGTCTGCTGTGTGATTTCAGTTGAGTTCCTGGTTTAAGAAGACAAAGTATCAAAATTAAACAAGAAACCATTCAACAACATAACTAGTCTACTTAGAGCAAAAACAAGCTTTGAAATGGAAAACCAATGAAACAGGATAAAAATGTGTCTAGTGAATTATCTACATTTATTACAGTAGAATTACCTATCTCAAAATAAAAGTAAAAAAATTACAATATATAATTAAAATGAGATTAAATAAAAATATTTAAGAATTGTTAAGAGATATTCTAACAAATACAGGATAGAGGTAATATTTTGTATGCATTGCAATAAATATGAAAAATTAAGAACCTTAATAAAGAATAATAATATAAACCAGTAGTTAAGAATTTGATAATTTCTTAAAAAAACAAAATCTACATTGATAAATGAAAAGAGTTTGTCTATACTCTTTAAGCAACCAAATTTTGTATGCACACTTATTGGACTTGAGGAAAAGTTTTAACATAAAAAAAACTTTCTCAATCAGTGGACGCTGTAAGATTTAAACAATTGTACTGAATTTAAATGAACAAAAAATTGAAATTAAAAAAAAAAAAAGATTTATTTACTTATCTGTTTTATAAAAATAATTATTAACTTTTAATCAAATAATACAAAGTAGATTTATAGGTAATTCTTCAAATAGGAGATATATCATTATATCATACTAAATTAGAATAAAACACTGGATAAAAACAATTCTTAAATCAATAAATCTTTTGAGTAACACTCATTTAAATTTAGAATATTTTCCTCTAAAGCTCTATAGGAAATCTAAATGATTAATCTTAATGGCATATTAACCTTTTAGGGTTATTTTAGGCCTAAGGGTTAGGGAATCATGTACATTATATGTTCATATTTATATTTTTTTGTGTATATGTTTCTTAAGAATTCTTTTTTGGTACGTGATTCTATCAAATATAAATAATTTTTAAACAGATATATTTGACCCATTTATTAATTTTGTAAGATAATATAAACATTATAATTGGTAAATCTCTTTTCTATTATATAGATTTATCTTACATAGTAATAACTGATATTTTTAATCGTTTAGCTTAAATTGTGAACTGATAATAAAGGTAGTTGGAAAGTTTTAGAAAAATAAAATAAAAAGGATTTTTGACATTTGTCTGTCAGTCTTGTCACATCTATGACTCTAAACATGCATATATTGTGCTACTCCTTTAGATGGAAACAGCACTTACTAACTTATTGTTGTGACATGGCTCATACCACCTAACATCTGGTAGCCTGGATGTATAAATGCGTCTCACGTGTAGCGGTCGACGATTGTTGAATATCGACGGTCGGGCTTTCACTCAAGTTGCTTTAGAGTGTATTCTATTGTAGTTTAATTTTTTAACCTGCTCTAATTTCTCTTCACAGCTCTATAAAAATCAGCCTTTGCTTTATACTCATCTCAACTCTGACTTCATGCTGACCACACTCAGAATACAACCTACACTTTCATACTTCTTCACAATACATAGCCTGCTGCGAAGCTCTATTTATTTCCTCAAGAAATAAATAACTTTGTGGCTTTCTTTTTTATCTCCCCCCCCACTCCGGAATGACTTTTATAAACATGGAAGAAACAAAATAAAAAAAAAAAAAAAAAAAAAATCACAGGATCTTTTAGGGGCCTCCTTGGAAAACACCTCCTAGACCACCAAGGAAGCCTTCCTAGCTGAGCTGGAAGAAAAAGCAGATTGGCCACCTCTGCCAGGCTCTCTGTCCAACACTACAGTATAATTAACCAGCCCAATTCAACCAGGGCAAAAAACTGAAAGCCCTCAAAAAACACAGTCTTGTGGAAAACAACTATCAAGAGACCTGAAGATTATGAAAGGGATAGTGTGGGCAAGTATGCCCCTTACTTTAAAGATAACATCATCTTGCCCATCCCGGTAATTGTAGAACCAAGAATTCTTTCATTGGTGGTCGTCGACCTTAAAACCAGGGACTGGTGGGTTTAACAAAGGATGTTTTTGAAGAACTTCTACAGACAGCTGGCATCCCAGCACAATATTTCTGTAGAAGAAGCTTTGCAACATGTAATGTCCTGCTGCCTACAAAATAACAAGCAGCAAAACTGGCAAAGTTCTTCCGACTGTAGTTCGAATATATGAGCACACATAGAATCTGGGTGACAGTATGCAACATCCTGACCAACTTCACAGGAGATGTAGTGGCCTCATTCCTGCGTAGCTACGGAAAAGTAGACGAAGTGACACAACTTTGTGCTGCCACCGGGACAGCAGAGACTACGTGTTTTTCACATGCCTAAACTGGGAAGGCTTCCAAAGCATCCTGGATACCATCAATAGCGGGGACAGACAAATGATGGTAGTGGTAGAGGGCAAGCAGATGCATTGTTGGAATTGTAAACAACTTGGCCACTTAGCAAAAGCCTGCCCTCAGAAGGCCCCAAAAGAAAAACAACAAAACACAACTGAAGACATCATCTCAACTACCAAGGAAAAAGATAAAGACCAGCTTGATCCAGAAAACCAATGGATTCAAGTACATAGAAAAAAGAAAACACACACCAAAACAATAAACAAAACAACACCTAAAGATACATCAAGTGACACAACAGTACAATCAACAAAAGAAACAGCAATTCAAACAAACAAAACTCCCAAGAATAAAAACACAGCTCTAGCTTCAAAAACCAAAATCAACCCAAAACAAACAGAAGAAAAAATGGAAACAACAGCCAACTTAAAAAAAAGAAGGCAAGGCGGAGAAGGCTATGCCAAGAGACCCTGTCCCAACTTCACCCCCTCAACAATCCTCCTCAGAAAAGAGAAAAAAAGCACTACCAGCTCCCAACCTCAACAACCACCCAAAAAACAGCCCCCTTCAGAAAAACAATTTCAAAAACCCCTCATCAAGAAAAATCTCATCAACCTCCCCAACAAGACCAAGCTGAACAGCCTCCTCAACACCAAAACAAAACAAACCCCACTCATAGCCTGCGTTTGCCTTCTCACTCTCAGTTTCAGGGGTGCACCCATGGTGACCACCTTCGTCCACTTGGCTGGCAGCCAAACTCAGAACTTGAGGAAATTCCAGGAGAAAGCTAGTCAAACCGATGCTGGTGTAAGGTTGGTGGAGTTGGAGCACCCTTCATTTTACAGGGCCCTAAAACTGAAGTACCCCATAGATGTTGGAGAGGTGTCTAGAGACAGCCGAGTCACCACAGCTCCTTGAGGCAAACTGTCAGCATCTTCACCCCGAGGATTTCCTTGCCGTAGTCTACAGTGAGTAAGTTAAGTGGGTTTGATGTCTCTAAAACTTACCACTTTGAATGCAAGGGGACTGAGGGATCCAAGCAAGTGTGCATGCCTGCTTGGTGAACTCTGGAACCTCAGTGTGAATGTTGCTTCAGTACAAGAGACTCATTTCACTTGCACTGTGAACTGTCGGATGCTGGAGGATGACTGTTGTTCTTTCAGCATTCGGCAGCCAGAGAAGTGTTGGGGTCTCTCTACTAAATGGACACAGCCTTAATGCAGATGACAGGGACTGGCTGGTTGTGGTTGATGTTGCTGTTAAAAGCTTCAAGTTCCAGGTGGTCACGATTTATGTGCCCAATATCGTTGTAGAGAGAGTCTCGTTTATTCAGTGGTTAGTGCCATTCCTCACTGATCCAAAATAGATAGTGTTAATGGGTGATTGGAATGCAATCCTTGATCCCAAGATAGATAGGAAGGGGAGCTAGAGGGTCAGGAAGGTATGAAAGCAGCCGGATCGATTTTATGGCTTGCCATGACTTGGTCAACAGGTTTGGTCTGGATCACCCAGGGTGGGAGATGTGGAAAGTTAGTTCGCCCTCTGTTTGTGTTAGATCTTATCTAGACAGAGTGTTGATTAGAAGAGCTGACACTAATTTTGTTACGTGTCCCACATTCCACTATGTAGCGCAGACTGACCATAGACTTGTTAGGGTCAGTGGCTAGCTAATAGGCCGAGTCTAGCTGCTCACTGGAAGTTCAATACCTCCTTACTGGGACTGACTGGAATCTCTAGTTTAGTGGGCATTAGTGGGGGTGGTTACCGGGAATAAGTGGTGAGGATTTCTCAAACATAGGATTAGAGATTTCACCATCAAATAAGGTTGCCAGCTCAACTTAAATAGGACCAAGGTGGCAAAATCTTTATAAAATAAGTTTTCCTGGGTGGTGGAAGGGAGAGATTCCCTAGCCATAGAATTAGCTAGATGAGACCTTGAGCACGAGGCTAGCGAGTGCTACAAGGGATATGTAGTTAGATTTAGGTTAAAAAAAAGTTCTCAACAAAGCTGTGAAATGCAATGTGCTCAAAGTGAAGAAGAAGGATGATGGTTTCCCTTTCGGTTTATCAATTTCAAGTCCCCAGACAGGCATGTACTCCAGTTGAATCATGAGATGCACAAGGCCTTTCGAGCACACTTCCATGATCGCTTTGCTCTCTGTCCAGACCTCCCGGTCCAGGAGTTTCACAGCTATTTAGCCGACTTCCCCTGCCTTCGGGAGGTGGAAGCAGCTAGCTGTGAGGATTTGGTTACTGAATGTGAAGTCTATGATGCGTTGAAGCAGGTCAGCCTCAACAAATTGCCAGGACTAGATGGTTTGCCCCATGAAGTGTACTTGAGGCTGCTGCACATGTTTGTGCCTATTCTGATGGATGTGTTCAACCATTGGTTCACCCAGAGAGCTATCCGTAGTAGTATCACCAAAAGCGTGATCATATTGTTGAAGAAAGGTGGCAGGTATGTTTGGGAGGGACTAGATGACTACAGGCCTATAACTCTGCTAAATACAGAGTTAAAGATTTTGGTCTGGGCCTTAGCAAACCATTTGCAGTTTGTCATTAGCGATCTGGTCGGACCTGAGTAGAACTAAGCTGTGAAGGGGAGATCGATCCAAGACAACTTGCATTTGGTGCGTGAGGTCCTTGAGGGGATAAAAGACGGCACTGAAGCTATGCTGATCAATTTTGATCAGTCCAAGGCTTTTGACAGGGTTGACCATCGGTTCTTGGCGACTGTTTTGGAAACTGCCAGATTCAAACCGGAGTTCTGAAAATGGATTAGAATGATGTACCATCTTTTCATCCCTAAGCCCTGCTCTATAGGCTTAGGGATGAGAAGGCAAGTCTGGACCCCACTCCTGGTAAGTAGGAATTGCTTGTCCTCTTTCTTCCCTAATTAGCAGTATATTGTGTGTCATTGTCCTCGTCATCTAGTAGGTAGCTTCCAAGATCTTTCCCACCCCCATTCTTTTTTGTTCTCCAACCCTTCATCCAACCCCACATTTTCTGAAGATCTTGGAATTTCATGAATTTATTCTCACCTCTGCAATCCACCCTAATTTCCCACACTGCTCCCTACCCTGCACTTCTTTTGTTCCATTAGGAAAGGTTGAGCTTGTTCTCGGTTTTCACGGATAGCAGAAAACAGTCAGCTTCCATATTATAGATAGGGGGATAGGAGGGTAACCAAACGGGTTTTTCTTTTGTTGTGTTTTACTTTTTCTTCTGGGGTTTTTCTCCCAACCCCATCAATTTCATTAACTGTAAATGCATCACCCTCTGTAAATACAATTCATGCATGTTTATTCGGGGTTTTTTAAGTAGGGTTTTTTCTCATAGAGCAAATGCGGTATTTTGGTGACTGCGGTGTGCTTGGTGAAGGATGAATGGCTTATTGTATTGTATAAATGGGTCAGCGATCTGGCTAGCTAGTGACACCTTAGAGTCATAGTTAACGTAATACCACTCCCTTTCCTATCCTCTACAAAAATTTTGGGGCTTTGTGCTCCCCAAAATTGTTTTTTTTTTTTTTTTTAATTATTTTGGAAATAAAGGCAGTCAAGAGACTGTGAATATTGTATATACTCTGGATTGTACTGTTCAACCAATAAAAGGATTAACTCTGTATTTCTCTGTATATCTCTTCCTTCACAATACTACAGATTAGCATTGAATGATTCGAATTCATCAGAGATTAACTACAGATTGGTGACAAGAGATTCAAACTCATTGTAGATCATCTACAGATTGGTGACATGATGTTCAAACTTATAACAGATTACCTATAGTTTGTTAACTCAGGATTCGGAGATTCAAAACCATAATGAACTACCTACAGAGTGGTGGCCAAGGTTGTAAAAGAAAAATATACAATGGAAGATTTGAAAAGTTGCATATTGGAATTCTTTAAACAAGAAAAACAATAGCTGGAGGGGTAAAAAATATTGCAACAAAACATTGAACGCTAGGAGGAAAGATTTGTGAAGCTACTGGAATGTGTTACAAAAAAAGAAAGCGACTCAGGCAATTTTAATACATTCTCACAAGACTCGGTAATTAATTCAGTTGGTGAATTCATCTACAAACCAGAAGAAGTGACATTTGAAGCATACTTCTGGAGACATGAGGAAATTTTCAAAGAAGATTGTCAAAAATGGTCCAACAAGAAAAAAGATAAGACTGCTACTAGGAAAATTTGGGGTGGCAGAATGTGAAAAATATGTAAATTTTATTCTGCCAAGGCACCCTCGTGAAGGGATGTTCCGAGAAACTATTCAAATATCGACAAAAATATTTGGGGAATGAATACTCGGCAATGTCAAAATCTTACGAAAAAGGATTGTGAAGACTACACAAACCTTTGCCAGTACAGTGAACAGATATTGTGAAAAATTTAGTCTAATTGAAATAACTCCCGACATGTTTAAGTGTTTGATTTTCATTCAGGGTTTAACCTCATCATCCAAAAAAGAAATTCATACCAGGTTATTAGCTAAATTGGAACAAGACCAAAAAATAACTTACAAAATTTAGCCAAGGAATGCCAATGTATTCTAAATCTGAGAGCTGACACAGCAAAAATTGAAGAGCTGGATATCTCAAATATCCATGCAATAAACAAAAAATTTCGAAGTAAGAAAAACAAACCTTATTTTAAAATTAATCCATGTTACAGGTGAGGAGAATTACATCTATCTAAGGATTGTCCATTTAAACACAAAAAATGCTATGCTTGTGGATTCAAAGGACACAAATTCTAGCACTGTAGACAAAGTAAAAAATAAGATAAAAAATTATAATTTGGTACATGCAACAATCAAGAAAGTACAAAGAAACTTCCATAAATGTTTTCTTCAATGGAAAAGAAAGAAAATAAAAAGTATTTGTTATGCAAAATTTATTCGGAACAGATTGGATGGAAGAATTCGGGCTATTCGATGTCCCAATAAACACTTTCTGCAATATGTCATGTGATATCCCACGGAGACGATAGAAATAAGATTAATACTATCCTCCCGTTGGAATGAACAGTGGCAACCCGTCAAAAAGTGACTGTTAAGAGAGAATGTAGGTCACAGAGGGGATATCAACAGGTGTTGGTACTTAGTAACCTCAGGCCTCCGGACACCGGAAGGGGGGGGAGGAAGGTAGAAGCCAAACGATTGGCTGGGGCCCTAAAATGGAAGTGGCACCCTTCTCCTCGTCCGCGAAAAAAAACGAGAAGAAATGTTAGTTATTGGAAAGGGCTCGTGGCAGACAGACCCATAGCCATTTACTCCGGGTAGAAGACAAAAGAATATCTGAGACACGAGGGACCCAAGTTCTTCAAGCCAGTATTAAAAATAGCATAAAGTCTATTAGCCCGTGAAAGAAGAAAGATTCTCCAGTGGAACCCCGTCGAAAAATAAGATAAGTAACTTTGGGACCATTTCTCCTATATACCCAAATTTTATATACTACTCTCTCTCTCTCTCAATTTGAAGAAAAACAGAAGTCAAGAAAAGACATTTATATTCGTGGACTGTCCATTTATTATATATTTGACACTTTGAAAGTGTATCTCTTTGTATAGTAAAGGATTGATGTATTTTTATGTTACCACGTGGTCTAAGTTGTTCTTTGCCGTATCTTCTACGAATTTGTTACTTCATGCTTCCTTTTCAGCTTCTATTCGCCTTATGTTATCTTACTTAGAATTGTCCTATTAATTCCTCTAAAATATCACACGGGAAACCGGAGTTGCCGACTACTGCAATATAATATTATTATGACTAAAACCTATAGGCTCATATCTTCCATTGTCTAGGGGAAGGAAGGAAAGCGGCCTGGTGGGTGTGTGATAGTGTGAAATTTGGAACCCCTTGCCAGCGGCGGTCGGTCTGGCCCTAAATTAATCCCTCACGTAATATGCCAGGTCTTATATGCCTGAGAGAAAAACTCTGAACGAGGACTTATTCTATAGGGGATCAAGTACCAACCTGCCCCGTCTTCACACGTGCGAAAATAAAGTCCCGTTTTGGGATTTTAGTCAATTTGCCGTCACAAATAAAATTGATGGTTTCATAACAAGTTCAGATGAATTAAAAAAAAAAACTAAAAGAAAAATTCCCAGAAATATTTTCTGAAGGACTAGGATTTTGTTCTAAAGTTTACGCAAAGTTCAAATTAAAAGAAAATGTAATGCTAGTTTTCCGACCCTATGCGTCAGTAGAAATTCTTGACAAAGAGCTGGAGCGACAAGAAAAATTGGGAGTAATAGAAAAAACTGATAAAAGCCAGTGGGCGGCTTCAACGGTATATGCCAAGAAAAAAAAAAAAAAAGAATCTGTGCTGATTATTCGACTGGACTTAATGATTGTCTAAAAGAGGTAAATTACCCCATCCCAACAGCGGAAGAAATTTTTGCAAATCTAAATAGTGGTTGAATATTTTCTAAGATTTATCAGAGGCATATCTGCAGATACCAGTGGAAGGAAAGTGTGCAGAACTATTAACCATTAACACTCTAGAGGCCTGTACAAATTTCATGGGCTTCAATATGGAATAAAAATAGCCCCTACGATTGTCCAGTGTGTGATGGATACAATGTTAGCAGATCTGGATTTTGCAACAGCTTATTTAGACGACATTCTAATAAAAAGCAAAAATCGAGAAGATCATGTGAAACATGGATTGGAAGTATTAAAAAAAAATAAAAGGATTTTGTTTTGAATTAAGCTTAGAAAAATGTGAATTCTTTCTACCTCAAATCAAATATCTAGGACAAGTAATCGACGAGAAAGGCTAGACACCTGATCCTAACCGGGTGGATGCTATAAAATACATGCCCGCACCAACTAATGTAGTGTAATTACAATCATTCTGAGGACTAGCAAATTATTACAATAGCTACATACCAAATATGCATATATTGAGAGCTCCTTTGAATCATCTACTTAAAAGATGTAAAGTGGAATTGGTCAGATCACTGCCAAAAAGCATTTGTGAAATCAAAAACTACATTAATGTCAAATTTAACTTTGATACATTACAACCCAAATAAGCAAATGTATGTTGCAAGCGACACAAGTAATTTTGGCTTGGGGGCAGTTTTACTACACAAAGAAGATGGTAAACTAAAACCAATTCACCATGCTTCAAGGACTCTGCTTCCAGTGGAAATGAACTATTCGCAGATAGAAAAAGAAGGGTTAGCTATTATATTTGCTATTAAAAAATTCCATCAATATATATATATATATATATATATATATATATATGGTAGGGAATTCATATTACAAACTGATCACCAACCTTTATTAGCAATATTTGTTTCGAAAAAAAGGGATACCTACACACACTACGAATTGCTTACAAAGATGGGCAACGATACTGCTGAATCATTCATTCAAAATGGAATGCCTATTGTCAAGAGATTGCGCATATGGATGGCTTATCAAGATTAATACTAAAAACTAGAGAACTGCTAGAGGAAACGGTGATTGCTTCTTTAAGGTCCGAAATGAACCTGTGTTGTACAGTGAAGGAATTGCCAATCACACAAGAGGAGATAAGATATAAAGCAAAATTTGACAAGTTCATTACTCAAACAAATAAAGAATTAATGAACCAAAAAAATAAGGTGAATAATATATTTGCAATATGCAACGGCATATTAATGTATGGAGATCAGGTGGTCGTACCCACAGTACTAACAAGGAAAATATTAAGAGATTTTCATACCGGACACCCAGGAATATGCAAAATGAAGGCACTTATGCTGAGCTACGTATATTGGCAGAGTATGGATAAAGATATTGAAGATATGGTGAGAACATGCGAGAGTTGCACATTAGTAGCAAAAGTACCTCCCATAAAATTCAACCAATAACCTAAGACAGACAAACCATAGTCTCGTCTTCATATTGACTACGCTGGCCTGATAAAAGGAACATACTATTTCGTCATAGTAGCCAGAAGTTGTCCGACAAGTAAAAATACAATAAATATGTTACATGAACTGTTTGCAAGATTTGGGTTGCCGGAAACAATTGTTCCTGACAACACCACACAATTTTCTTTGAAAGAATTTGAAAATTTTTGTAAAATGCTCTCAACAAATCACCTAAAATGTGCACCATATCATCCAAGATCAAATGAATTGGTTGAAAGATTTATTCACGTATTCAAAAGAGCAATCAAAAAGGCAAATGGAATTGAAGTGGAAAATGAAGAATTACAAAAATTCTTTTATCGAATAACACCTATTGTAAATGCTAGTGGAGTTAAGGCAGAACTGATATTCGCTCAGTGTTCAATAAATTGATTCCGTCTAAAAACAAAATCAAGGAAAGTAAGAATACCTTGAATAAATTCTATTGGCGAGGTGAAAAAATCTATTTTCTAAATCATCATTTAGGACAAGCAACCTGGATAGAGGGCATTATTGAAAAAAGAATTGGCAAAATGATGTTTGTAATAAAACATCCAAAATGGAAGGTTATAAGACATACTAACCAAATAAGAAAAAGGTATATCCCAGACACAAATCATCGAGGTGATTCATGACATATTTGAGGTACTCAGACCCTTACCAATTCAACAAAACCATACAAGCAAATGAAAACGTACCCTGACTGGAACTATGGACATAGATAATAAAAGACAAAAGTATGATGTCCGTTGGACATAAAAACTTTTAGGGGGGGGAGATGTTGTGATGTGGATCATGCCACCTGACATCCAGTAGCCTGGATGTATTAAAGACGTATCACATGTAGCAGTTGGCAGTTGTTGAATAGCGACACCTGGTGTAACACTCTTACTGCGAGAAATTGTGAATATAGTATATACTCTGGATTGCACTGTTCAGCCAATAAAAGGATTTAACTATATTTCTTCATGTATCTCTTCCTTTATGATACTACACTAATAACAAGTACTAAGAAATTGTTTTACTGTCATTATAACCAATTGTGACCCAAATCTTCAGAGATGGGTATGTCAGATAGTATACAATATTTATCAATAAAAATTCTGCAATCATTATTTAAGTCATTGCTTCTCTAAAACATCAAGTTTCAAATATTTGGCATTTTTTTTTTTTTTTTTTTTTAAATCTTAATACATACATACTTTCACATATAAGTGTAGATAATTAAGTTTATATCCTGACACATAGTTATTAACAGAACTTTTATCTGAAATTTTCAGTGTATAATGTTTGACCAATATAATTAATATTCACCACAAAAACAAGTGAATTGATAAATAAAGAGATTAGGTTGAAAAATACTTATGGAAAATAAATGCTTTCTTCATTATTATAGACCTATTTTAACTGAATGGATGTGTGAATAATGATTTGAAAATTTTGGAATATTGAGAATTATTAGTTAAAGAAAACTATCATCTAGTTGTAATGATAAACAAAACTGAAGGATTTTCTAACAGGTCTCATACTCTAATTAATGAGTTATACTACTTATATTACCTGAATTATAGTAATCAGAATTTAATTAAGTCTGAATAAAAGTTAGGAAAAGAACTGAAAGTGGATATAAACATAAAAAAGCAAAAGAAAAAAAATCTATTTGCTTCAAATAAAAATGGTGTGGAAAGCAAAGTGATAGCATGAGAGAAGAAAAAATCCATTTGAATGCAAATATGAACTTATAACTACAATGAAAATTGAAATAAGCACTTTTTTTAGTTTGAATTCCAAATTTATATCTATCAGCTGTAAATAACATGACTAAATTGTTTCTTTTTTTTTAAAGTGACTGACCAAGATTATTGATATATTTGTTGTGAATGCAGATCAAGAAGTTTTAAATGTTTTAATGAAATCATAAGCCAGGATGACCATGCAGTAAACAAACAAAAGTTATAACATGCAATTAGTAATATTTATTCTCAGAATAAATGCCATCAAATATGTCTGACATGCAATACAAAACATTTCAAAAGAATAAATACAAAATTTATATTTTGAAATATAATGATTTAGGAGTCACAATAATATATATAATTAATAAAAATAAATACAGCTTTCTTCAGTACTCAATATCTAGAATAGTTTATTGCAGACTGAGTAAAACCACTTTTTAAAACCAAATGGTTGTCACAAGACTTTTAGCATCTTATGATTGATCTACCATTGTGAAACCGGCAGTAATGCTAAAAGGCTTGAAATGACTTCATTTTTAAAAAAAAGCAATTTTATCTACGGTCTGTATTCGACTTTAAACTGTATAGACTATAATTTTGTTGGAAACTCAAAAATAGAATTGTCTAAGATTTATTTTCAAAAATGTCCATTGTTGAATTTGATAATTGCATGTACATAAAATTAGTAAATATAATAGTAAAAATTGTTCCTTTTAAAATTAGGTAAGCAGAATTTTTAAAGCAATAAGCAATATTAATAAACCTCAATATTTAATAAAAAGCAGTTACTAAATGACTTAACTGACTATTCTTGAAATTAATTACTAGCACACAACAACAAAGCTTTCATGCATATTATTAATTGCAAATAAAATAAGTGATTCACAGTCACATCAGAAAAATAGCTCCAACAAAATAGAAAATAAAATTTTCAAAATAATAAGGAAAAGGTTTTTAAAAATAGAGACAGATTAGGAAAAGTCTATAAGTAGTACTAATTATTACTTATCAAATGCAAAATGATTTGAAATTTCTGCATTATTTTAGATCATATATTCAGATTTTAACTTGTCTATTGACAATGGTTTATCGATAAACTGACAAAAAGTGTTAAAAACACTAAGATAAAAATATGAAATATTGCATCTGTTATATTCTGAAAAATACAAAAGATTTGTTAATTGGTCAATATATCTATTTGTCACATTCTATATGTAACAGTAAATAGTTCAATCTAAACTTTTCTTTAAATCTCCTAATCCAAATTTGCATATTTAAAATATTTCAGTTGGAAAGTAAGAGTTCATTTTTTTCCTCAAATTATTCAGCAATCTTACAGTTTAAATTACCAGAAGTTGTAGATTGTTTTGACTTGGGGAAATCATCATGAAAAAATGGTTACAAATGGATGGAAAGCATAAATTTAAGAAATAAGAACAGTTTAAAGCAAAATTGTCAGCAAAAAGTTGATGAAAATCAAACATTTGTTAATGTGTATTCCAAGGGCCATTCAACATGCCATGAATATTTTGGTATTTGGTTTTAATGTTTAACCCTTTCCATCCATTCATATAAAATTATTTTCCAATGATAGTTTCCCCAAATCAGAGTAATCGGCAATTTCCAGTGACCTGATCCAAAAGACTGCCAATTATTCTAATAAAAGATTTAAAATTAAAGACTATTGGGTGGGTGGGGTGGTTGGATTAGTAGTCATTTTTATATGATGGGTGCTGTAAGGTTATAATGTTAACCAAAGAAATAACTTTAAAGAAAATTAATTGTAAATGTTGAAGCACCAAATCAAAGATTTCACAGTGTTTGGTTGTCAATTTGAGGACAGTGTAGAGGATTTGAGGAGTTGGATGAGTCCAATGGTGATTATGAAGGTGTAGCAGCTCGGAATCTTCATTCTTATCATTCTGATAAAAAAAAAGAACATCTGAATTTGTTGGTGAGATCCAGATCATGATTGACAACAATCCCAACAAGTCTGTAACCAGGGATATGGAAGTATCCAAGTTTCTTTAGTACATGAAAACATTAGGTATTTCTCACAAAAGATGAGAAAGGGTCAATTTTTATCACAGGCTATGAAGGACAAGATCCAACACATAGGCCTACATCAACAGCCAAGAGAAGGTAGTGCTATTCTGAATCGAGAGGGTGGCAACTAGAAGACCCTACATCTGACTCTACACCATGTCACACAAGCAGGAAAACCCAGTCTTATTTGTCAGAAAATTTCTGCTACTACATCGCTTCTAACATCTGGCTGCTTAACCCCCGCAGATTGCAACCCCCTTGATCATTATGTTTGGGGTGCAGTTAAGCAACAGATCAACAAAATTTTGTGCAACACCAAAGATGAACTGAAGGCAAGAATAACAGCAGCATTTACTAATTTTAGCAAGGAGACCAGTGGAAAAGCTTGCAGGAGATTTTAAAGTCATCTGGAGACTGTGGTTGAAGCCAATGGTGACTTTTTTAAAATAAATCTAATCTATATTATTTCAAGATATTTTAATGTAATTTTTGTAAATATATCTAATAAAGTGAGATGTCAGTGTTATTTTCTTTTATTCAAAACTATACCAATGTAACTAATTATTTTTGGATCAGTTACTAGTAAGTTTTGTTTAATTATTAATCATAGTTAAGTTTTGTTTATTTATTATTCATAATCAACTTTATATCATCCCCATCATTATGAAAAATTCATAAGTAAAAAAAAAAAAATTGAAATAAGAGAATATGCAAAAAAAAAACAAATCCTCTTTTAAAAAAGTTCTCATTGATTAAAGAAGCATTTTCTAATTTAAATATTTTGGACACAATTGAAATAAAAGAGCAATGGTTGAAACTATAAAAATAAGTTTTATAGCACAATCTTTTAGTAGTTTTAAATCAGAGTTTATGACAAAAATTCAATGAAATACAAAAATTTATAATTAAAATTTAATGAATTCCTTCTTTTGACTCTAAAATCATAATTTATTTTAAAGAGATCTATAAAAGGTAAACAAAACAGACAAAAATATAGAAAGCATTCCAAATAAAGATGTTATCTTAGTAAATACTTATGTATTTTCCTAATCTTGGTCTTCTATTCAATACAAATCAAACAAAATCAATCAATAAGTCAGGTTGTGTTTATCTTACCATCATCAGAAGACATTTTATTTCTAAGTTCTGTTTCCAAGCGGGCTTGTCTATCTTCCAGTTCCAACTCTTTTGCCCTGGAGAGAAAAAAAATCATAATTGAAACTAGACAAAATATTAAAAGAAAAATGATCATTGTATAAATAGAAGTTGAAAATTTATTTTTTTAGTGTTACATAGATTTTTAAAAATTCTGATCAGAATATTTTAGTTATCTTCCCAAAAATGGCTGATACTGATCTCTAATCTTGAGAGTTGATCACTAAAGGCTGTCGATTAATATTGACTATCACATGTTCATTTCCTCAGAGAAAACTGGAGAAACATGCATGAAAGAAGTCTAGTGGCACAGAAAGTCTGTGGTTGCAGCTTCTTGCTAGATTCAAGTCACTAGTGAGTGTACCTTTTCATTGATGCAACATGGTTTGTTTAGTGTTTTCTTCTCCAACTATCTTCCAAGATGAACCCTCTGCTGTAACACAGCAGAGGGTTTGGAATTTAGAGCTGTCTTTCTTCTAGTCTGGATACAGGGCCCAATTAACCCAGCTATTTTACCTAAAATTGTGGGGAGAAGTGGATTCATGCCATCCCCAAGGACATTAGTGAAAACAATAGAAAAAGTGTCAGGCAGAATTTGAACTTGACATACCAATTCTATTTCTTGTGCCTATAACCATTATGTCACTAACACCTTGATAAATCTAATGTCTTGTATTCAGTAGGGATAGTATTTTTAAACAAACTTGTGGTTAAATTTTTGAGCGTTTATCTTTTACCCTCCTATCTTCTTTTGATTGTGGGGCTGATTCTTAGGTCTACCACTGATCTCTAACTCCTTATCCTCCTAACTAAACTTGCAAGCCCACATGTATACACACTTCACAGCTATTATGCTACAACCTATGCTACCTAATTTGGACATGCCATTAGGTTGATGTAGTGATCAAGCTGAACACATTTTAAAATTCAGATTGGGAGTTTTGAAATTCTGTTTAAATTTAAATATCCTGGTTTATAGTGTTGTCTGTCAACAGATGACCTTGGCACAATTCTCCACTGTTTCACAATAGCACACATTTACAAGGCAGCTGCCGAATTCATGACACCAAATTAATGAGTCATTATCAGAATAATATAAATAAATAAATAAAATAAAGAATAAAAATATTTCATTATTGATGAAATTCTATTGATTATTTTTTGTTCCTCAATAACTTCCTGTGAGTAAATATTTATAAGAGTGAAAGATAAGAAAAATTTTATGAAAATTGGAAAATGCAATAATATTACTCACTGCACCATTAACTCAGATTCATAACGAAGTAAAACATTCTTTTCATGAACCAAATTGAACCATTCTTGCATGAGTTCTCCTTCATTACGTCCACCTTCTATTGAAATAAAATGGAAGGCATTGATTATTGCAAAATGAGAAGAAACTTAAAATATTTACATGTGAATGCCATTAATTTTTTGAATATAAAAAATAAATAGCGAATACATAAAATCATTCAAAAATCATATATAAATTAAATTACTTAAAAATCAATTTGTTACATACAAAAATTTAACATACATTTATCATTATTTGATAAAATTAGGATTTTGATTAAAATTCACCACAAAAATGCATGGAACAAAATGAAATTATCTGCAATGAAAAAAAAAAAAAACAATTTTCAAAAAAATGAAACTTTTATAATATAACAATGAGTAGTGCATGGTGTTAAAAAAAAATCAGTTGTCAGTAACTATATATTAGGGTAAAAAAAAGACAGCATATCTGAAGTTGATATTTTGTCAAGTCATTACTATTATTAGAATGTTTTACATTTAAGTCTTTAAATTCATTTTTTCAATAATTATTCATTTCATGAGGTTATTAATTTCACTAGTAAATTATTTATGACATAATGGTAAACAGCTAATAATATCATTTATTTCTCAATAACATATACACTCTGTTAGTATTTGGATTCTGTTCATGAGAGAAATATTAAGATTAAAAGATTAATGAAAGTAGAAAAATGCTACAAATAAATAACAATGATTATTGTAAAGTGAAAGGTTAAAATATTTACATCACATTGTATAAAACTATAGTGTATAATGTGAACATTCTGAAATATTTTTATTATCTGTGGTATTACCGAAAAAAATAAATATATACATATGACATTTTAATAGATATTAGATAGCAGCAGCTGAACCTGTGAAAATATGCCTGGGAGAAATGAAAATCTTCTTAGTCTCCAGCTTTTAGTTATATAAAAAAATGAATAAACAAACAAACAAATATGCATAGTATCTTAATACAACTGAATAAATTGTCTCAACAAATTATTTATTTATTTCAGTGGTAAAAATATAAAATCTAATTTTTCATGAGCCGAAATTCTAGTGTCTGAAAAATATATGCAGCTATTCTGCAATTGTATCATTTTGTTATAATGTACAAAAATAATTGATAGCATTATTCAAATATAAATTTAAAATAATTTTATCAACAAAAGCCAAATTAAAGTTAAAATGAATGAACAATAAAATATCAAAGTTTTTTTTTAATTTTTTAAAATGAATTTTGTAAGAGCTATTACTATTTTAGTAAAGTATAAAAATGAAAATTACAGGACGTTTTATTGATTGAATGGATATTCAAATTCCAATTTATATTTATATTTTTGTGCATTTAATAAACTACAATGACTTATATGAAACTATAGAGCTTTATAATATCATTGCAACTAAATCATCGATAGTGTATATTTAAATGTTCAGATATTAAAAAATTCATTGAAATGATTCTATAAAATCCAATTTTTTCAATTATGAACTCACCTTAAATACTTCATACAAGCCATTAAGTAAATGTTAAAAAATACAACTGACAGAAATAATTTCAATAATAAGAAAAGCATTAAGCAATCATTCTTAAAAAAAAAACAAAAAAAACATTCACATTACAACATGCCTAAAACAGAAAAAAATGTAAGAAACTTTAGAGAAATTATTTGCATGTTTACTTAAAACAAATGAAAAAAATTCATAAAGAAAACGAAAGGAGTGGTGCAAATTTTTTTCATTGAATTGTGTGCATCAGATTTATTCAATTTACTAGAAGATAGAGATTTTTTTAAATAGATAGGAAGTAGTTTATTAGATATTAAAAAAAATTATATCTTTATCCACTAATATATTAAAATTATAGTACCGGTCATTGGCCTAGCGGTTAGAGTGTTCGCCAATGGCCCGGGAGACCTGGGTTCAATCCCAGGTCGAGTCATACCAAAGACTCAAAAAATGGTACTTGATGCCTCCTTGCTTAACACTCAGCATTATAAGGTGCGGATCAAGGGTAAAGTAGAGCCATCCAGGGAAGGAGTAGCGCCCTCCCCTACATCTTGGTGTAGTAGCTATCGAAAAGGGAGCCTTCGGGTTACCCTCGACTATGGTCGCCAACTTTACTTACTATATTAAAATTGTACATAAAGATTTAATAGATGTATATTTACTGAAGTATAGTAAAACTAGGATATACTTTTAAAAGAATAGTAGCCAATTTCTAAAATTATTCTAAAATCAAAATAGCTGAATGCTCAACAATTCTTTCTAAATATCAGGCCATATTAAAAGCAATGTAACTATTTTCAAAGACAAAAAAAAACAAACTTTGTTTTTGAAATTGTTATTCTAAAACTTTGTTAATTTATGTTTCATTAAACTGAGTTTTTATCAGAGGTTAAGAAATAAAAAAAAAAATTTTAATGTTTCATGAAAATAAGAAAATAATTTTAATACAACTTCTACAAAAAGTGACCACAATTTAAATCAAACGATTAAAACATTAAACACTTTAAAACATGGGTAATATTTTCCCAGTTATACCAATTTTTCTGGAAATAAAAATGTGTCTTTACACATAAATAATAATAAAAATAATAAAAATTCAACTTTCAAAGATAGAGATTTTTTTTAATAGATTGGAAGTAATTTATTAGATATTTAAAAAACATATCTTCATCCACTAATGTATTAAAATTGTAATAAAAAAAAACACTTGAAAACATGGGTAATATTTTTCCAGTTATACCAGTTTTTCTAGAAATAAAAATGTCTTTACAATAGCAATAAAAACAAACAAGTAAAAAAACTGATTTCAATGATTTTTTTTAAATAAACTAATTAATCTATATGTATAACTACAAAATAAATAGGTAAGTAAATTTTAACAACAGAAGCAAATGTCTTTCTAAGAAGTATTTCTTGGGTAGAATGTTTTTTTAAGAAAACATTGAAATATTACATATAAATTTTTATAATCAGTCACTTCATTTTATGGTAAATGATTGATAATAACAGTGGATTGTAGTTTATTCTGGCAGCAGCCATATTCATGTGGAGGAGCTGAATTATTTCTTAGTTTAAAAAAATCCATAGCTTCAATTGTCTAACTTCAAAAAGTCTCATTAATATTCCAAATGGGATAAAGTCCAGATAATTGAGAGCATCAGTGTAAAGTGAAGAAGTTGAAGGAGGTGGCATATATTGGCTTATTTTCAAGTTGTATAAGCCAAGCTAATACAGATGTCAACAACATATGGATTTCTTTGCTCAACAAAAGGTGTTGGAAAATGTAGCAAAGAAAAGATTTTTAAGAATATCTCCACATATAAGATTGGAAAAACCTGCACACGTAACTAAAAAATAGAATAACTAGTGTTATGACTTATATGGATTCAAAAACTTTCCCCTTTACACTTCCAGGAAAAGAGACCCTTTCTTTCTTAGAGACAACAGAGAAAGGATGAAACATTAACAATACTAAAGATGAAGAAAAAATTTAATTATACAATAACTTGGGAATTTGACATAGTTGTTTGCTAAATTCTTCCAATGATATTGAATATTACATAAATAGGTTGTTAAACATAATGCACTTATTAGTCTATCAGTTGTATTAACAATATCAAAGTGATTTAAATTGTCTGAAAAAATTTGGGATCCATAGCTTCTAT
>CAUZXS010006697.1:55000-132827 GCA_963585895.1 Sepioteuthis lessoniana | reverse complement strand
GTGTGAATGAATGTTTGTGTGTGTATATATATATATATATATATATATATATATATATATATATATATATAATATATATATCATAGAATGTGTGAAAGCACGTGATACCCTGCCCTCTTCAGGTACCAATCATATATATGAGTTTTTGTATATATGCTTGTGTGTATATATATATATATATAACCTGTACGCATTATTTTGATTTAGTTGTAGAGTTTTTTTTTCTCTAAATAAGCATTACTTGAAATTTTTATCTGCTTAAATTTATCTAAAATAAAATAAATTTCTTTAAATAGAAATGTACAAAAACCTCTTTTTTTTCTTTTTTTTGTTGAAAGTAAAATGTTATAAGAGTTATGATAAAATAGAAATTAAAAATGTTTGTTTTGTTTTTTTTTTCTTTATGGAATTAAAATTAATTTACTGATGAAACTTGTTGTTCATATTGCCTTCATGTCAAGATTATTGATTTGATAATATCAAAGTGATTTGGAATTTCATAGTTTGCATTGCTTCTATCAAGACAATTGCTGAATGTGTTGAAATGGATTAATTCTTAGCCAATAAATCAAGCACAGAATGTGTAATATATATCAGAATTATAATGGAAATGAAATATGGAGAGAATATAAATCCATAAATCCAATAAATATTTCTTTTATCATTACCTTAACGCTAGTTTCATCTTTTCTATGAATGTTTCTTAATAAAATTAAATGGTTCTCATCCTTTTTTAAATTTCTAAAGGAAATTGCCTCTTCGCATTTCATTCTCTTTTGTTTTTCTTAAACAAGAAACATTCTAGCTTTTTCCCTTTAGAAGTGGATTTTAAACTAATCCTGTAAATATTGCTAATAGTTTCTTACTTGCTTCTAGCTATAAAAATACACGATGCAAAGAAACTATTTATGTACATGTTTGTGATTTCAAATGCAGAAATACCTTGAAGCATTTGATTCAGGTTTATTTCTAGTTTTGGTGTCAGAATTAAACGTATTGTTATAGGCAGTTAATACAAGAGATATTCTTAATCTTATTATAGGCAGTTGACATAAGAGATATTCCTAATCTTGTTATAGGCAGTTGACATAAGAGATATTCCTAATCTTGTTATAGGCAGTTGACATAAGAGATATTCTTAATCTTGTTATAGGCAGTTGCTTAACTCTTGGCATTATAAGGTATAGATCAAGGGTAAAGTGGAGCAACCCAGGGAAAGGAGTTGTGCCCTCCCCTACATCTTAGTGTAGTAGCTATCGAAAAGGGAGCCTTTCGGACACCCTTTACTATGGTCGCCAATTTTACTTTTTACTTACTTATTGTTATAGGCAGTTGACATAAGAGATATCCTTAATGACAAAGTAAACAGTGTAAACTTTATTGAAGGATTATTTGTCCAAGAAATAATTTTTCAGAATTGAAGAAATAAAACTTTTTTGGATTATAGGCAATTTGTTCTCTTCCTTCCTCTCCAACCCACCCCCAAATTTTTTTTCTGGTCTAAAATGTTTTTTTACTCTATTTTTAGGCTAAAAATTTACTTTCTTTTCTAAAATTAAAAAAAAGGAATGTTTAAACATTAGAAATAGTTTTTACTTACTGGTATCAGTTATGAAGAG
The DNA here is from genome assembly GCA_963585895.1 of Sepioteuthis lessoniana. Lineage (NCBI taxonomy): Eukaryota > Metazoa > Mollusca > Cephalopoda > Myopsida > Loliginidae > Sepioteuthis > Sepioteuthis lessoniana. The sequence goes on along the minus strand of CAUZXS010006697.1, from coordinate 131,208 downwards.
TAAGAAAACTTTTAAAATCTTTTTGTTAAGGTGGAACAAATTTCATTGAATTCCTTTTCTAATAAGACCTTGAACAGTGAAAGCAAAAATTCTGAAATAACAGCAAGGTATTGTTGCATAGATTAATTCAATAAAATGGACATGACTTGACTTCTTTCCAAGCCAATATGATGAGAGAACAATTCTAGTTGCCCTGGGTGTAAAACTGATTATAGAAAGTTTATTTTTAAATCTCTATATAAAGATTTTATTTAGATGGAGTGTCACTTTTTGGATTTAACTTCAACTTGGAACAAACTAGAAATTGATAACTTGAAAGTAAAATATTTTTGTTTGTTTAAATCATAAAGATATGAAAGTAAGAGGTTATTTTTGATTGGCTAAAACCAAGACAATAATCTTTCCGCGTATTTTATATTGGCATAATGGTTAGAGTGTTTGCCAATGACCCGGGAGATCTGGCTTCAATCCCAGGTTGAGTCATACCAAAGACTCAAAAAATGATACTTGATGCTACCTTCCCTAACACTCAGCATTATAAGGTAAGGATCAAGGGTAAAGTGGAGTAATCCCTACACCTCCCCTATACCTTGGTGTAGTAGCTATCGAAAAGGGAGCCTTCGGGACACCCTCGACTACGGTCGCCAACTTTACTTTTTACTTATTTAGATGTTTTATAAGTTGCTTTATGGAATTTATTTACTTTTTATTTTTAATAAACTTAGTTTTAAAAGAAAATTAACTCAAATTAAAATAAACCTGGGATATGAAACACTAAACTTTTGACAGATGACCCACAGTCACGGTGCAGCATTTGCCAATATGATATGCAATTATTTATAATGATATGATATATATATACAATCTTGACTCTCTACTGAGTAACATAAGGCATTGTTCTTTCTTTGTTCTATTTATTCAATTTATTAATTGATTTTAATGGCTTGTTAATCTGTCTTGGGTTATCTTATACCTAGAGGTTAGGAAAGCGCATTCCTTATATAATTATATTTACAATTTTTGTGTTGTTTCTTAAGAGTTTTTTTTTTTTTTTTTTACTCAATCTTATTGGCTACTAATAATTTTCAAACAAATCTATTTGACCTATCAATGGGACCCTAACAGTCAGTATATTTTAAGCCCTCAAGTGATTTGAAAGGATTTCAGTTGAACCATAAACAGTTTTTCTATTTGTTTCTTCCTTTGCTCATCCATTCATATGGATTGTAGTATCCGTGTTCTCTGTTTATGATTACAGCATAGTATCTCTATCCATGGGAATCTGATTAAATATATTACAAAAAAATTGAAATTTACAAGTATCAACTTGCTATTGATAAAGTGTCAACTATAAATATGTGTGTATCCAACAAATGAAAATATCAGGATTTGATTTTATTATTTTTTGTGGAACTTATACAGTCCATGTTGGATAATGTTCAGTTTTTATTCATTACTAAACTCCATGCCATTGAATCTGTAAAAAAAACAAAACATACTAACGTGTTGTAGAGATAAGTTGATACTTCTTTGTATTTGAATTGACTATTCGATTTGAATATAAGCAGTTATGTTGTTGACCATGGCGGCCAGCTACTCCTAGCAAGATGAGCTTGTAATATACCTAATGCAGCCTTGTACAATAAACCCCTTTTTCAATGAATGTTATGATTCAAGTTATTACAATAACCTACCTTAGTAAACATTACAACAAAAACAAAACAAAAAAAATTGCATGCATGCATATGTGTGTGTGTGTGTGTGTGTATATATATTCATTAAGAAAAAACAACAAACCGGTCACATTAGGATTATAAATTTATTTCCATCCTGTTATGTGTTTTTGAAAAATCAAAAAACCTGAAAAAAATTAACAGGACTTCTTCAGATCTTATGGATAAAATAAATCAGAATAGACACAGGAAAGAAGGGTGGGAGAGGGATAGAAGACGGGTGAAGAGTTATCTCCTCATTTAGCCCACTTCCGTTTTTTTTATTTTATTGTCGGTTAGAAGTATAGTAAATTAATTTTAAAAAATTTTTTTTCTTGTCACTCTTGAATAGGTTTTCTTGTCCTGATGGAATTACTCTCAACTCTGGTTTAACTGGACCAAATAATACCTATATATATATATATATATATATATATATATATATATATATATATATATATACAAATTTCATTGAACATAATAGACATTTTCTGTCTACATATTTTCTTCTGGATCCATTCATATTGCCGTTCGTATTTTGTTTTTGCATATTACTATGTAAGAGCGGTAAAGACTCACTTACATAGATAAGTAATATCCAAAAACAAAGTTACGTCACTTTTGTAATAGATCCTCCCTGATGATGGCCCAAAGTCGGGCAGAAAGTACTAGGGATATATACAACTATGGACAATACATAAATGAATTCCCGCCGAATACGATAAAAGCAATACGGCAATATGAATGGATCCAGAAGAAAAATATGTACACGGAAAATGTCTATTATGTTCAATGAAATTTGTATTAATGAAGAAATACTGCCAATATATATATATATATATATATATATATATATATATATATATTATTTTTTGACTGCTGAGTATATGCTGATGAAAGAATAGAGGACTTTCTAAAAATTATTTTACCCATTTTCTGATATGTCATATGTATATTATGCTCCTATGCATCAAAATATTTTTTCCTAAGTAGATAAAAGAATAAAAGATATTTTTCATCAAATACTATTTTCAACTGCCTTTCACATTTTTGAACTGTTTAATATCTATATTTTTATTTTCAATGCTGTAAAGTTTGGCAATCAATAATACTTCATGTTAGTTTTGGTTGTATAATGTTCTTGTAAGTTGGTGACCTTAGTTGAGGGTGACCCGAAGACTCCCTTTTCGATAGCTATTACACCAAAGGTGTAAGGGAGGGCGCTACTCCTTTCCCTGGATTGCTCCACTTTACCCTTGATTCTTACCTTATAATGCTGAGTGTTAAGTGAGGTAGCATCAAGTGCCATTTTTTTGAGTCTTTGGTATGACTCAACCTGGGATTGAACCCAGGTCTCCCGGGTTATTTTGAATACACCAGGTGTATCTGCTGCAGAAGGGTAAAACCACCCGAGAAAGGGTTTCATGCGTATGACACTAAATTGACTCTGGTTGTGAAGCCCAAGTTTTTTTTTGTCTTTTTTTTGAGCCCTGAGAAGTGTAAAGTATCTCCTCAATGACCTAAAATGGTAGTATCAGTTAGGCTTTCATCTATGGTTCAAAAAGATATTTGAAGATTATTAGTATTAGATAGGAATACTTGAAACCATGTAACTGTATGCAAACAAATTATTATTAAATCAAAATAGTTGCTTGGAACAATATAATTACTTGACTGTTTGACTAAACTGAATAGCTTGAAATAGAAATGTTTTTGACAATTAAACTGTGTACTAAATTGAATTATTCGAAATAGAACTGATTATTTGTATAAAAATGGTTTTAAATAGAACTAAACTGTGTACTTATGCTGAACTGATTTCTTCTTTGAATTAGAACAGTTTGACTAAACTGAATCGCTTGAAATAGAAATGTTTTTGACAATTAAACTGTGTACTCATGCTAAACTGAATTGTTTAAAATGGAACCGACTATTTGCATAAAAATGGATTTGGCATTGAATAACCTACAAAGGTTGATATGCCATAAAACCCAGCCAACCAAATAACAATAATTACTTGAGAAAAAGAGTGACTTTAGCATTGAATAACCCAACAAGGGTTGACATGTCATAAAACCAACCAACCAACCAACCAACCAATCAACCTTTTGTTCTAAAATTTTTTTATCAAGCAGTTAAGAAAATATTTTTCTTGCATCATTATGAATAACCAAAATAACTAAGGAAGTTAGTTGAAAGAAAAACAAACATTTCTACTTAGAACTATTTTGATTCATTCATTGACTTGTTACATGCAAATCAATTTTCTTTTTGTTTTGAAATCATAAGTAAATAACAAACATTATATTGTTTGTATAGTTGTTCTGAACTGTGTGGGATTGGTGCCAGGACCAATGGCAAATACCAAAATCCATATAGAACCAAATATTTACTTATTAACTAGACATATCCTGATATATTTTAATCAATCTTAAATACTTATAATTGCCTAAGACTAAAGTACATTGAAAAACTTTAAATTTTTAGGGTCTAGAATATACCAATTGTATCTCCTGTTGAGGAAAAAGATGTTCTTCTTTAAGAGGTGTCCCATTGTATTTGGTTGTGAGTTCTTGAGAGTGTACTCACTTCTTCATTGCCATTACTCCCAGCTCCACTGGCCCAGTTGGCTGGGGCTGTAGAATATACCGACTGCTTCTCTGCAGAGGGTGAAGACTCCCCCAATGAGTGTCCTGGATATGACACTAAACAATCTGATAGTAAGATTTGGGGAATGCAGGGTACCTCTTCATTGCCATCACTCCCAGGTCCATTCTGACCTGGAGTGGTAGCACCTGATAGTCCTATCTATGGGTCAAATAGAACTAAACTGTGTACTTATGCTAAACTGAATTGTTTGAAATAGAACTGTTTTGACATTTAACTGTTTGTAAACAAAAACTGTACTTATATTAAACTGAATTGTTTGAAATAGAACTGTTTTGACATTTAACTGTTTGTAAACAAAAACTGTACTTATATTAAACTGAATTGTTTGAAATTTAATCTGGTATTAAATTACCTGAAAAGGATTGATACGCCATAAAACCAAACAACCCACTAACCCAGCTCCACTCTGACCTAGAGTGGTTGTAACTATTTGGCTTACATCTATGGAGGTGTTAAATAGATCTGTTTTGAAAATTATTTGTATTAGATAGGAATACTTGAAATTATATAATTGTGTACAAACAATTTATTTTTTACACCTTACAAGTTTTTCATACCAACATTAGCTGATGATCTTTCACTGGAGACTCCAGGACTTTTCTCAGTATTCCAGCTGACCTCAACAATGCAATAGTTTGGATGGTCTTGGTTCATCCTCTGATTTCTAACTCCTCCAGCCTCCTTACCAAGTCTTTGGGGATCATTCCAAGTGCACCAATTACAGTTGTTATCACTGTCAGTTTGATGTTCCATAGCTTTTTTTTTAGTTCCCTGGCAAGATCCAAGTACTTGTTTCTCTTTTTGTTTTCTTTGATTTCCTCTCTGTCAAAGTTCACTATTCAACAGGTTCTTTTCTTTCTTTTTTTTCGACTATCACTAGGTCTGGTCTTCTGGCTGGAATTAGGTGATCTGTTTATATCTCAAAATCCTAGGGAATTTTATGCATCTAATTCTCCATGATGGATACTGGTTTGTGTATATACTATTTGATAGTATGGTTAAATTTAAATTTCTTGTACAATTCCTTGTGGATCACCTTCCCCACTCAGTCATGCCTAGTCTTGTACTCTTTTTGTGCTAATTTGCTGCATTCACTTATTATTGTTAAATAGGGATAATTACTTGAACCTCTATAATTACTTGCATAAATTATTTGAATTAAGAATAGTTACTTGAAGCTATAATTACCTCTTTATTTCATTATTATCAACTTGAAACCATATGATTGCTTAAAAAACAACTGATTGAATAATCCAACAAGGGTTGACATTCCATAAAACCAATCAATAAGGGAGCTGCACTTATTCTCATCGAAGTAAGGGTTGAGTTTATTGCATAACCCCTGAGACCCTCTTCACCCATTAGAGAGAATGCTGAGGAGACTAAAAGTGTTTCTCTGTATGGTCCCCAGATTAAACTGACCTTATGCCACATCCTTCTACTGTAGGTGGGGGTGAGGGGAATCCTTGCTTAATCTGGCACACAGGTTTTAAGTTGGTTATAGTATCTGCTGTTATTAAGTGTTCACTCATCTAAATATTGATTCTTAATATCAGTGATCAATTACTGGGAATCGGTACTTTCAGTGTGACTTGAGCATAAGTCAAATTAATGTTCCCTCGTTTTCTTGATTTTTATCAAGAATTTAGATCACTTAAAAATAAACCATAATGTCTAACATCAATGCAGACCCCATAAAATTATCATTCAGTTGATAATTGAAATTGCTTTATTTTCTAATGAATAAACATATGGATAAAATAAATGACAGAATAGAAGAAAAAATGAGATGCAAAAACTGATTTGATAGAATCTTTATAAACTTAACATCTCACCCTGTATGGGCTTCCTTAGACAATGATTTGGAAAAATATTGAAGAACATTATAACTGTCTGAGGTTGTCATGGTAACGTAATTAAGAAGACCAGTTTAACTTTAAAAAGTGGGAAACAAAAACATTTGAAATTGTCTGACTGTTATTTATTATCTCAGAACATTTGAAGTATCTTGCTCTGACAAAAATCTCACTATAATGTGCTGTTTTTGTTGGCTTGTAGTTGCATATATACAAACATGATGAGAATTTTAGTAATATATAGATTCTAACTAGAATCCAACCTGCAGCAGATCGGCTGATTTGATTAACCATCAATGAAGTCGTATGTTTTATCTTCAACAGTTTGAAAACAAAAATAACTTGCTTCGTGAATCTATCTCAGAGATCATAAAATATGTTTATGCATTATGTGGGCAGTTTTAAATATTCTAAACAAAATTGACTTTCTAAATAAAAGTTGGAAACTAAAAAGCTGTTGATTAAAAAAGTTATTTCAAAATTTGTATACACATTTTAATTAATGTTCAGTCATAAATATTGGACATGTTTGCTCATGGGATATAAATCATTATTTTATGCATTTGAATGAAATCCAATTTAATATTGAGATTTCCAATTGAAAATGTTTTATGACTCTTTATCAACTGAGTAGACAAATATGAAGTAGGTTTTTAAGTTAGAGTTTGGAAATGACAGTCAACAGCTTGTATTAAAAATAGCAGGAAAGAGGAAGTTAACATATTGAGTTCTCTCTGTGTATGCAGGTATATATATATATATATATATATATATATATATATATATAATAAACGTACACACTCAGAGGTTGCTCAAAAAGTTCTAAGCCTCACCAAGAAGGATTTAGAGAGTGAGAAGTGTCCTAGAAATGTCAACCTTTTCAGCTTGGCATCAGCATCTTTCAGACATCTTGCTTATCCTAAAGATCTCGGTTAAAAAATCTTCATCTATGGATATTCTTTCTGGATGAAGCTTAGAACTTTTTGAGTGATGTGTGTGTGTGTGTGTATGTGTGTGTGTGTGTGTTTATATATATATATATATATAGTCATCCACAGACAGATCCGTTTCATTCTATCAGAACTCATCATATATATATGTGTATATATATATATATTGTCATCCGCAGACAGATTTGTTTCGTTCTATCTGAACTCATCATATATATATATATATATATATATATAACACACACACTTATTTGAAATTTGCTTCACTAAATTGTGAGTTAAAAACAAGAAAATTACACAAAAACATTTAAATTTTACTGGCAGCAATATGAGGCTTGCATTGAATTATGATATTCAAGTTGTGAATGCTAAATTTCTGGAAATTGTTTCTTGTTATATGTGAAGGAGGAGAGAAAGTCCTGATGAGGACAATACTGTATCAGTCATTTTTTATGTCGTAATGATAAAAAATGTAGGGTAGACAAACAAGGGAAACAGACAAGGAAAGATGTATTTATAATTCTATAAAACAAGCAATTCATATATATATATATATATATATATATATATATATATACTTTCAAAGGCTCTAAAAAAAACTTTCATTATAAATAAAAATTTAAGTTGCAACTCAAAAAATGTAATATACATAATAGAATGTGAAAATTGTAAAAAAAAACATACATAGGCTGTCGTAAAATTTTAATAACAGGATATCGTTACATAAGAGTAATATTAAGATAGAGATTAATAGAAAATTATTTGTGTCCAAACATATTTTTGTATGTAGTCATGGATTATCTAAAACAATGCCAATATTACAACCAGACTATTACAATTTACTACAAATCAAAGAAAAGGATTTTATTGAAAAATTCTAACCCACATTAAATAAAACTTTGAATACAGAAACACACTAATAAGTAAATTAATAAATGGACACATGTACGAATGTGTAAACAAACAAAAACAAAAGCATGTGAAAAATTGAAACAAGACAAATGAAAATAAAAGCACATAAAACAAGACAAAAAAAACGTTAGAAAAATGCCAGTATGAAGACATTTTCAAATAAAAGAAATTAAAACGCAAAGGGAAAGTTATGTTGAAGGACAGGAAAAATTTACCTAGAAAAATTTTAATTCCTTCTCTGAAGACAACTGAAATGCGTTAGAAGGAAATAAAATATAAAATAAAATAAATATATATATATAATGCAAAGCTCTTTGAACGAATTGAGCACTCTGGTATCTGGTAAGGTATAAAATGTAAACAAGTGAATGCTACTACTTAATACCTTATAATTTCCTAGCTGACATGGTACGCTTGTTCGCTGAGCAGTCCCATACAAAGTCTAACATAAAGTTGGCCGGGTTTCGACCCCAGCTTAAAGTGTCCTACATGTCTAGCCACACTGAAGAGTTGTGATACAACGAAACAGTTTGTCTGTGGATGACACTATATATATATATATATATATATATATATATATATATATATATAGTTAGAAAGTCTGTTTGCTCAAAAGTTCTGTTTGGTGGTTGTTTAAAGTTGTTCAAAAGACAGTCGCCGGAGGAAAGGAAAATTTGGTATTGGGGAAGTAAGATCAACTTTGGAACATGGCTTGTATCAGTTCTTTGGTGATGTTCTTGTAGAATGGCAGTGTGTTGTTCGTTGATAGAACCATAATAAGGGTTACTCATGTGGCACACATGAGTATGGGTATAACCTTATAAGGGTCTCTTATCCTGGAGGGCTCAATACAGAAGCGTTATAAGTGGATTAAATGAGGATATAACTCTTCACCCCCTCTTCTATCCCCTCCCACCCTTCTTTCCTGTGTCTATTCTGATTTATTTTATCCATAAGATCTGAAGACGTCCTGTTAATTTTTTTTTTGTGTTTTTTGATTTTATCAAAAACCCATAACAGGATGGAAATAAATTTATAATCCTAAAGTAACCGGTTTTGTTTTTTTCTTAATGAAATTATTGCTCAGTAATGTCCATTACATTGAGCTCTTTACCAGGAAAATTTAAATGTTCAATTTTGAATAGTTTTCTTGTCCTGGTGGAATTACTCCCAACTCTGGTTTAACTGGACCAAATAATACTTATATATATATATATATATATATATATATATATATATATACACACACACACACACATACACAGAGGATTTGGTATTAAATAACCCACAGGTTGTGATATGCCATAAAACACAATTCAATACCAACAAGTCAAAATCCTTAATAGCTCCCCACTGTTGTAATTTTAGACAACAAATACAGATTTTATTTGTTCGAATACTTCTGAACAGTATTTTCTCTAGAGTAATGCTCATGAATTGTCTATTTGTTCATATAATTATGAGCAGTACTTTCTATTGCCCTAATGAACAGTAGCTTATAAGAAGCACTGCTTCTTGATATTTGACAACTTTTCAAATAGCAATGTGAGTTTAAATTTTTTAATTCCTCAGTGTCAGGAAGAGGACGAAATTATTACTTGATAATGTCGAGACAAATGGTTTCTATGTCCATCAACATTTGGTTGTATTCTATTTCGTGTTCATTAAGATGAGATATTAAAAATAAATATCTCCAATATGCTTTTATAAATATTAATTCAAATACAGCTGCTTCTCGTATTATGAATCCTCTAAATAAATAAAAAATATTTTTCTTTAGTAAAGACGGCTTCAATTTCTTTTGTCCAAGTGAAAATAGATTTGGTAAATTACCTTTTTTTTCTTCCTCAGTGTTTTAAACAATTTACTTCATTTTTGTTAGCAGAGCAACCAAACTAAAACTAAACTATATTCTCAAAAACAGTTTTAAAAATTCCCATATAGTTCAGGAAGAAAATATTGGGTTTTCTTTTTTTTTATATATCTTTCATTTTTGAAATTTGAGAATAATTTCTTTCCCATATTTTAAGTTCCACTGGGAAACTTAATACAACTGTTTTTCTTTCTTTTCTTTTTTTTAAAGCTTGTGACATTTGGGACTGAATTTCTATCATAACTGACATAACCAAATAAATTCTGCACAAATTGAATTTAGAAATCACTCAAGAATAAAATGACACTATTATTTGAATTTTAAAAAAAAAAAAAAAAGTTAACAAGTGATCAGTTCAAAATAGTTTTGAAAATTGTCTTTTTGATGGCTGATTTCTCTTCCTCCCATAAAAATTGCAATTTTTCAAGTGTGTATTCATTTGAAATGGAGGTTTGCTTATTTCCTCGGATTTTTTTTCTTTTTTATGTTATTCCTTTTAAAATAAGAGACGCTTTTTGATTTTCAACTCTAAAAATATTTCAGAAATGGTGTGACTTTTTATCTTGAAGACACACCATCCACTTTTAACTTAGAATATTGCAAATGTTTAAGTTGCCAATAATATTTAAAGTGTTCAATTCAACGGACACACAAGCAAAATAGAATTAAATTTTGACATCTTTTCCTTTTCTGCAGATTTTTACATTTGTACAAATTAAATCAACATGCTTCACTTTTATTAAAAAAAAAAAAAAATTAGCTACTATGTGTCATATATCTATTAATTAAATTTCTCATTTGCCAGTTGAATTCAACTTTGAAAATGATAAAGCTGAATTTTTTAATATCAGGATATTAAGTCCTATGTTAAAATGATTCCTTTTTACGACACTGATCAACTAAAGGCTTGATTCTTTGGTTTAGTTTACAGCATATTAACCCTTGTTGGATTATTTTATGCCAAGACCAGTTTAACAATCATAGTCTCCAATTACATATGGTACAAAAAAATCTTCACCACCATTTTATACTTAGTTGCAATATAAATGTTTTAAGAGCTCCAGTTTAAAGTCATACTCAGGACACAATAATATTTATCCTTTGGCATATTCATGAGATATCATCTGGTAGTGGGGGTTCTGTTTTGAAGCTCTTAGGAGTCTGAAGCCTCTCTTTTGTTGCCATTACTTCCAGGTCGACTCTAATATGGTTTGTTAGGGTTCATTTATGAGTTAAATAGAATTATTTAAGATAATGTTTAAAATGATTCTGAATTAATAGACTGGCTCTTAAAACTGATAGTTTAACTACTCAAAACTATGTGAAGAAATTATTCTCATTAAAAAGTTGGTGACCTCAGTCAAGGGTGACCCGAAGGTTCCCTTTTAAATAGAGGAAGGCACTACTCCTTTCCCTGGATTGCTCCATTTTACCCTTGATACATACCTTATGTTGAGTGTTAAGCAAGGAGGTATCTTTACCATTTTTTTTGAGTCTTTGATATCACTCAACCTGGGATTGAACCCTGGTCTCCCAGACCATTGGCGAACACTCGACTCATTAGCCCAATAACCATATAAAATTTCTAAAAAATTTGTATTAGACAGGAATAGTTAATGAATATATATAATTCTTAGCAAATTATTGTTAATAAATAGAAATACTTGAAACCATATTGCAAAAAAAACTATCTTCAACATGATTATATAGTAACTTTTTTTGAGGTGAGAGTATTATTAATATTATCATCATTGTAAATGCAGGTAGAATTAATTTCCATGTGTCAAACTCATATAACTCATACAGTTAAGAACTGTCATTAATTCTTATTACTTAACAACTTATTTGGTTTAATATTTGTTGTGATATCATCCCTATTTCTGATACACAATTTGCTCTTCCAATAAAAATATAACAGTTGTGACGGCAAATTATAATAAAAAGATCCCCGGATGAGCAACCATTTAAAAGCGTATGGGAACTGGTGCATTTAAATATTATCACCAAACGGGGAGTTTATTTTTTTGCACATGTGAGGACGGGGCGGTCTGGCACTTGATCCCTCGTAGAATAAGTCCTTGTTCAGTGTTCTTTCTCGGGCATATAGGAACTGGCATATTATGTGGGGGGTTAATTTATAGCTAGACTGACCGCCGTTGGCAAGGGGTTTCCAAATTTCACACTACACACACACCCACCAAGGCCACTAGTTCTTCCTCCCCTAGAACAATGGAAGATATGGACCTCTAGGTTTAGATGTAATAATATTAATTATAGTAGTCGACAACTCCGGTTTCCCGTATAACATTTTTAAAGGAATTCATAGGACAATTTAAGCAAAAATAACATAAGGTGAATAGAAGCTGAAAAGGAAACATGAAATAGCAACTTTTAATAGCAGACGATACAAATGAACAACTTCAACACGTGGGAACATGAAAATATATCAATCTTTTTACTATACACGCTGATACACATTTTCAACGCGTCGGCTATATTATTAACGGATAATACATAAACATAAATGTCTTTCTTCTTTTCTTTTCTTCTTTAGTCTTTCCTCAAATTGAGAGAGAGAGAGAGAGAGAGTATATAATTGGATATAGGGAGAAACAGTCTTAAAGTTTACTTATCTTTATGACGACTTTCCTTTGGAGAATATTTTTTTTTTTATGGGTTGACGGAATTTATTTATGTTATATTTAGTTCTGGCTTGAAGGTATGGGTTCTTCTTGTCCAAGATACTTTCTGTCTTTCCCTGGTGATTTCGGCGGTAGTTTCAATATCTCTTATCACTTTTCAACTACTGTTCCACAAATCCCGGTTTTGATGCTTCACCAGGAGTTTGGCATTAGATCCATTCATCACGATCTCTGTCCCAAAACTGATTTTCTTATTCCCTATTTCCGCTGACGGAAGAAGGGGGCTATTTCCGCTTTTGGGATTCTTGCCAATCATTTGGCTTCTATCTTCTTCCTTCCCCTGTCAGGCGATTCATTAGGGCTACTATATGTCCCTGTACCCCTTCTTTATTCTTCTGGTCACAAAGTACAAACATCTGTTGGTTTCCATTCTGGCCTGGATTTGTTACTTCGGGATTGACCTACATTACTATCTCTCTTAACGGTCATTCTTTGATGGCTTGCTAATTCAAACACGAGGGATAGTAGAAATTCCTTATTTCTCTTCTCCCAGTGGGAGACCATGTGACACAGTTGACTGTAATCCATTCAGAGAGTTTGGTAGTTTTATTCCCTGGCGTCTGAGGTGCCCCCATTGGGGGAATGCCGATGGGGCCGAAGTTATTTTTGGATTTTGCTGGATGTGTGTGGGCTGCGGCTCTGCGTCCTGACCCACTTTTAAAAAGGCCTTGTGCCGTACTTGTCTGGTGGTGGGACAGAGAACAAATAAAGTTTGGTAGTAAAATCTACACAGGCGACATTGTATTGTTTGTTTTCTGTAATATATACCTTTTATTCTTCTAAGTATGTGTTTGTCTTATTTTATGCCGTTTTCCAAGGACATAACAATATGATGGTTTATATTAGATGTTGGGCAACTCCCAGACTTCTGGTCTTATGTAAAACCCTTTATGACACAATTAATGGAACTTTACCATTATAACTTCCACAAATTTTTTTCTTAGGTTTAAGTTTTGCTCATTCACTCATGATTGAGATGTTTTTCTATGTATGAATTTAAAAAAATAGTTTTTTGATTTACTTTCATGATAAAAATGTTTGTTAAATATTTCTTTGGCTCATATAATTTTATAATGGGGAAGATCTCATCTTGGCTTGTTTGAAAAGAATTGCTTATGTTTGCTTTAAAGTGAATAGAATGAAGTAGACATACTGATAGGGATGTATATATATATATATTTCTATTCTAAAACCATATTCGAGTTGTTCATTTGATGAAGGCTACTTGAGATTTTGGTATAGCAATTGTGTGCGTAAGTATGTGTGTTTAGTAAAAAATATATATATAATTTTTTTTCACTGGTTTTAGAACTAAAAATGCATTTAGAATTGAGCACAATTGAATAGCAAAAGTAAAAAATCTAATTTCGATAATATATTAGACAAGTTGCTTAAAACAATATATTGAAAAGTGTAAATGTTTATTTTATTTTTGACTAAACAATTCTAGACAATATGACACCATTATTGTAGTTTTCTGATGAATGGCTCGCCCCCAAAATGATGAGCTTCACTAGAAGATATGTCGCCATGATTGACAGCATTTATAAATGTGACCAACTTTTTCTCAAATGAAAGCCATAAAATGAAAAGCAAGATCAAGATTGACAGATAATTATTTCAAATTTATGAATTGCAACATCTTAAATATCCAAATATTTAAACCTTGTGAAAAATCTGTCACACATTAAAATTTGTCATTTTTCTCCATTTTTGTTATATAAACTTACATAAATTTTCTTTAATAATAGTTTTCTTTTGCTGTACATTTTTTTTACTAAAAATATTGTTTGCTAAATTTTTCTTTTTACTGTTGTGATCGAATTTATGATGAACAAGAACTCCTCACTTTGTTGTTGAAAATCATTTTCTCATTTTTTTTGGGGGGGGGGGGGTTCATAGTAAAATTTTGGATTGTGTTAAAGATCATTGATCTTGTAAAAAACGTTTTATGTTTCATTTTCAAAATTACAGAAATTCTGTTGACAAACAATTTTTTTTCCTTTTCTAGGCAGGAATGACTGGAACAATTACTTTTATGATTGTACCCAATTGCAGTGTCTACTCACATATACCCACCAACAATAATACAGTAAGTAATTTTCTCTCAGATTTCCTATGATTTCTAGCATTTATCAAATGACTATTTATTCTCATTGACAAAGATTCATCAGGTTTTGACTTTTTTTCACTTGTATCTAAATACTCCCTTTGTCCCATAGTTTTCTCTACTATTTATCCATAGCTTGAAGGGGAAGAGACGGGTTCATGCCTTTACTAGAGGTATTAGCATGCAAGGAAATGCAAAGATCATTGTCCAGAATTCAAAATTGGTGTGGCAAGTCTATTTTGTAGGATAATGACCATTATGTCACTGGTGCCTTCATAGGTTTTTTATTTGGCTCCCCATGGTGCCAAAATATGACAAGATTGCTTTAATGGGGGGAGGGGGTTCTCTGCCAGAGGCCAACCTCCTACACAGCAAATGCAAAAATTACTTAGTTCTGTTGGTATTTCCTTTTGGGGGAGGGGCTCGAGCACTTAGCAATAAACTCATCCCTTACCTCTTTTAAATGAGTGGGCTGGTACTTTCTGAGGGGACTCCCTGGAACTGAGCTGATTATTTCTCACCCTTCCTGCATAAATGTTGTGCCCATATATATATAATAATTTGACAGCAAATTATTACAAAGACATGTTTTGTTGAACATGAAAGAATACTTTATTTATAATTTTTTATTGCAGTTTCTAAAGTTGTCCCTTGTTTTTTTTCCTAAGTGCTTTCAAACATACGACCATATGCTACGACTCTATTGAAAAAAGAAGTACTTAAACTAAACAGCTACCACAAACGATGACCCCTGAAGACGACCAAAGTATGGTTGAAAGCTCCTAGAAAAAAAAACAAGAGACAATTTTTACACCAACATGACCCTGAAATATATTAAAAAAACATCAAAAACTATAAACAAAGTGTTCCATCATGTTCAACTAAACATGCCTTCAAAATATATATGTATATATGATGTGTGTGTGTGTGTATATATATATATATATATATATATATATATATATGGTGTGTGTGTATATATATGATCTGTGTGTGTGTGTGTATATATATATATATATATATATATATATATATATATATATAATAAGCAAAACAATGTGTAAAATCTGGGACCACCAAGCAACCATAATGTTCAACAAATATAAAAATGGGAGCTAATATTGCAAATATCAGCTGCTGGAGGGAGAATTGGGATCTGATCAGTCCTGATTGAGTCACCTGGGAGAAGGAATATGATATTCAAAGACCTGAAATTCCCAAGGATCCCAGTCAGATTATGTCTCTGACAACTCTCTTTTGTGCATCAAAAAGATACACACACACACACACGTATTCATTCCCATCTGTCTCAATGTAAATTTAGATGATATGGTTAGGATTAAGATCTCTCTCTTACCTACATCAAGATATAGACATGATCAGGTAAAAGATTTATCAACATGGCTGCCATATTACAGAAGTTATGATGTCATCTAAATTTCAACCTGAAAGTGAATTGCAACCAATCAGCAATCAAGAAGACCTTGTAGGAGAATGGACCTGTGTTTGGTATTTACATGGTACCCGACAATTTTATGTTAAGTTTGATATAGAGTTTGGTGTTTTAGAAAAAAAGGTGGAATGGGGCATATTATATAGACATAATATGGGCACATGGATAAAGTGGTAAATGAAGGAAGCCAGTGAAATAAATGAGTGAAGATATGCAACTAATAAAGGTTGTAAAACGGCGCGGACAAAATGAACATTTAAAACAAGGCGACGAACAAAAACAAAATTATATATTAAAATAATAAAATTTACATTGATACCTAAAAGAAATTACTGACTCTACTAACAAAATAATAGTGTGTGTATATGTGTGAGCTCATGTGTTTGTAACACAACTAAGCTACAAAAAGAATTACAAGTTTAAAATGTCCTTTTTTTATGGTTAGAAATGGGCAAGCGTCTCATAGTCCTTGTATATGAATGTCTGCGAGGCCCATTCATGGTGTTGCTTTTCTCTCCTGTTGATTCACGCTGAAAGGAGTGTGTTGCTGCTGCGAAGAAATTTGGTCAAAAAAGAGAACAAGGGTGTTTGAAGACAACGTATTTATAGAAAATGCGCGTCTTGTAGGTGGCTCAAAAACGCAGGACTTGAATTTACGCGCGGACCTAGTTTTAAACATGTCACGTGGTCCTCCTGGCCAATGGTTTCTCGAGACTGAATATTGAGCGTCTGCCATCTTTGTGGGAACAAGTGGTATACCGCCCAAAATAATTTATAGGAGTGTAAAGTCCTATAACCTAAATTACTTTTTCCCTATTTTCTTTTCATTCTAACCCTCTTCCCCCTCTTTTTTTTTCTTCAAATTCCTTCTGATTTCTTTCACTTTTCTCTCAACTGCCTACTAAATGGATTAGTCTGTTTCTATTGATGTTACCCACACAGAAATAAATGTTCTAAGAAGTGTTTTAATATACAACTTCCAATTGAAGAATAAAGTAACATTTTTCCCTTGTATGAAATATGTTCAAGAAGTATCAAAATTGAAAGGAAAAACTGACAAATGTCAGATATTCAGGATATTTCAGATCTCATCTAATAACTTGACCATTCAAATGATCTCAATTTTTTTTTCAGCCTTTGTAGAAACAATTCAAAATTTTATCTTTAATGTTTTATGAGATTTTTTTTCTTTTAGGTATAGAAATTCCATTCCCTAGAAATCAAAAGGTGTTTAAAAATTAAACATAGAATTTTGCAATGTTAACATCCTGTTAAAATTTGAGATCATTTTGAATGAAAATTGGTCAAGTTATTAGATTTCAAAATATCAATTTTTCTCTAACAACCTGTACATCTCAAATAATATCAAATTTTTGAAACACCATGTTTGTGTGTGTGTATATATATATATATATATATATATATATATATATATAATCTTTGATAAAATATGCCTACCAGAAAATCAGCTGCCTAAATATACTCTCTCTCTCTCTCTCTCTCTCTCTCTCTCTCTCTCTCTCTCTCTCTCTCTCTCTCTCTCTCTCTCTCTAGAGAGAGAGAGAGAGTATTTAGGTAGCTGAGTGTTCGCCAATGGCCCGGGAGACCGGGGTTCAATCCTAGGTTGAGTCATACCAGACTCAAAAAATGGTACTTAATGCTACCTTGCTTAACACTCAGCATTATAAGGTAAGGATCAAGGAGTAGTGCCCTCTCCTACACCTTGGTGTGGTAGCTATCGAAAAGGAAGTGTTATATTTAGTGTATGGTGGCAAGGAAAAGACAAACACAGGTTGAAAGGTTTTAAACAATTATATTAACAAAAGGAAAAATACGGCGATGAGGCAAAAAATCAACTGTACAAAATTGTAGCGTACAATGTCAAGTGAAGGAGTGGATCGAGGTGTGTGTGTGAAACCAGAGTTCATGTATGGTCACGTACATGAACCTCTCTTTATATATAAGTTCTAAGAAACTCACTTGGTTGGTATGGTGGTATAAGGGTGGTAAGGGTATCAGATGATCTCAGTGGTAGTAGTCGTGGACGGGGTGGCGTTGTAGCTAAGTCAGCAGTTGTCACAACAGGTGGGTGTTCAGATGAGTTTTTATGGCCATAGCGTGTTCTTCCCTTCCACCCTTCTGGCCAGTCTCGCCTTTGCAGATCTTCACTGCTTAAATAGCTACCCTTTGGATCAAGTCGGTTCTGGGAATTTTTTAGAGGAAAGATTTATGATTGGCTGAAAAAGGGTATTTTGTTAATGAGAATTAATATCTTGCCTTCTCACCTGGAAGCTCTGCGCGGAGCCTCTTGCGCAAAGACACATTTTATTCATTGTCTCGGCAGCAGCAGTCAGGTTAACATCCGGTCGAATGCTACCCTTCTCCAGCTACGTGTATGTTTTTGAATGAAATCATAAATCGGGAGAGATCTGAATCCTGCTATATAACAGGAGCCTTCGGGTCACCCTCGACTACGGTTGCCAACTTTACTACTTATATGTATATATGTTTGTGTCATCTATAATAAAATGTTTACACAAAAATCTGCTGCCAAAATGCACTTACACACACACACACACACACATATATATATATATATAGGAGCAAAGCTTTGGAAGGTTGGAGAGCTATTTGAAAATGCCTCCACTAAAGTGGGGTGGGGCTTCCCAAAAGCCTTATAAATAATAGTTCACCTATTTCTGACATTATAACAATTACAAATCTCACTAAATGTTATTGGGAGCTCCTCAAGCAGCCAACTCCTCAAACCCCCCACACCCACCCCGTTGGCTGGGGCAGTAGAATATGCTGATTGCACTTCTGCAATGAGACCACTTGTTAGATGGGATCCTGGTGGCTGAGCAGGCACTTGACCATCAACCAAGAGGTCAAGTGACTTACCACACACCACTTTGGCCCTTACTAAATGAGACAAGTGGTGAGAGAGAGATTCAATCAACTGGTCATGTCAAGCTCTAAGTAAGATTAACCTTATCCTTTTACCTTCGCCCTTAAGTTTAATCTGGTGAGATTGGCTACACTTAACACCAACAGAGTCTTAGAAGGCGGTGGCTCTTGAATCAATCGTATCATCAGGCAAAGGAATCGGCTATACTGGACAGTCTTCTCAGCTACCATGTACTAGGACACCCAGGTACTTTCTCTTGGCATGAGTATACTGTGTAGCTCTGTTGTACCAAGGTGAATGGGTTTTACCTTTGGTCACTTCCCACTGTTTGGCACTGAGGCAGGTAGGGAGCATGCTTAATGAATACAAAATGCTTTATCAATGGCACCTCCTAAAATATCCAAGCAACACTATCTTGAGACAGATTCAGACAGCAATATGAAGATGGTGGACACCCTTTTCCAAATTTTACTGTCTTTGATTTTTTGGAGAGAAGCTGGTTACAAAACTTTCTCCATTCATGGTAGAAAAGTTCCTATCAGTGAATGCATCAAAAAGTAATACACTGGTCATAGAAGTGGGGTGGGGCGGGGAGTTTGAGTTTCTTTTAAGATGTGACCACTTTCCACTTGATCAAAATTAAAACGTATACTCAAAAATAACTCAACTCCTTTAGACGTGCAGTAAAATGCAAAAAAACTGCTCCTTTGCACTCAAGAGGAATCAAAAAAAAGAAAATCTCAAAAGCAAGAAAAGTATCCATTAGAAAAGAAGGGCAAACATAGATAGACACTGACACCTATGTCATGACCTTTAACTCACCAAACATACCAACAAGGTATTTAGATAAAAAGTCTGCAAACAAAATAAGAGCAAAAAAAGACAAAAGATCCCCCCCCATACAATCACCTCTGCTTCTTGAGACGTCTCTCCAAGAAAAAAAAAATCACTTAACAACAAACAAAAACTTTCACTGAAACAAAAAAAATACTCAAGACTCTGAAAACTTAGAAATGACAAATAAATTCAGGCTTTTAGAAAACATCAAACTCTCAGAAAACATCAAACTCTCAACTATTTAATCATAAAAGCCAAAAAAATAAACCACGGAACAATTCAGACTTGGAACTCAATCATGAAATTCAATATCTGCTTATGACATATCCTGCCACATGATCCACTTAATGAAAAGGAACTCAACTATATATTACATCAACTACCCTTTCTTTATATTTTCTTCTAGGCAATTTTTCACTGCCACAATATAATATGGGGATGTAAAACAATGAAGCCAAAAGGTAGAACATTGGAAAATATCGTCAGCAATAACAACCTATGTCTTTTCAGCACAAAATCTCAAATACACCTTTATTTATCTTCTGCTACCTACTTGACCAGAGATTTAGCCCTCTGCTACCCCCTCAATTTTCCTTGATTTCTCCTGGACAGTGTACAAGGATATGTGTAGAAGCAACCATTTTCCAATTGTGATTGAAAGCATCCATCTTTAAAAGAAAGACCTTCCTTGATAGATTGTGAACTAAGCTAACTAGAAAAAGTTTCGGTCTCTATGCCTCAAACACCTCATACAGAATGATAGCACTTACTCTGTCAACCACTTTACTCAGAAACTCATCACAATAGCAAAAAAGTATGTCCCACACAACCTAACCTCTTATCAATGGGACAGACTACGGTTCAGCAAAGAATGTAAAGAGGTTATTCGGTTATGATGCACAACTCTACAAAAATTCCATACTGAACCCACAATTTCCAATTTAATCGCCTTCAAATTCTAAGTAAATGTACATAAAAATCATCAGAAATTCTTGAACTCCTCCTCCAAATCGAAAACTTATATGCTGGATTCCTAGCCACATTGGAGTGAGGGGAAATGAAAGAGCTGATTCAGTAACCAAATTGACTTTAGATTTGGCCCCTGACAAATTCAAAGTTCTATATAGTGATTTGAAACCTAAAACCAATTCCTTTATATAAAATGCCAACAATGCTGGAATAATAACATCCACTTTGGATTTGATCAGCCCTCAGAAAATCCAGAAAAGAACAAGTAACTATATCTCGATTACACATTAGTCACACCAGACTTACACACCTCTTTTATACTCCGAAATGGCTCAGTCAGCTGGGACTGTAGAATAAACCAACTGCATCTCTACAGAAGAGTAAAGCTCCCTCCTACCAATGAATATCCTGATAGTGACATTAGACAATCTGATAATGAGGATCTAGTAATGCTGGAGCTTTGGAGTACTCCTTCATTGCCATTGCTCCCAGGTCCACTCTGGACTGGATTGGTAGCACCTGATAGGGTCCTATTTATGGGTCAAATAGAACTGTTTGATCATTCAAACTGTGTGCAAGCAAATGACATGTTAAATTGAATTGTTTGAAATAGAACTATTTTGACCTTTAAGCTGTGTGTATCTACAAAATGTGTTTACAAATCATATTAAATATATATGTAAAAACAGGATTTGGCATTAAATAACCAACAATGGTTGAGATGCCATAAAACTAAATCAATCAAAACAGAATGGCAGTCTGAATGGTTTAACTTGTCAAACATTCTGCATTATTAAACATATTCTCATTGAATGTGGAACTTTCACTTTCATCAGAAAATTCTTTTTCCAATGCAAATCATATGAAAGTTCAATTTGAAAAATGTCAATATTGATGACGTTCTGTCCTTTTTGAAAGAAATGAAATTATAGCCCAAAATATATACAAGTATGTAAACTTGATCAATATTACACAAAGTGGCTCAAAAAACGAAACCCAACAATGTTATCAAATTGTTTTACAGTATAAATATACAATGGGCAATATTCCCTAACCTCTCGGCCTAAAATAATCTCGATGGGTTGACATGCCATTTAAATCCATCCATCCTCAATCCAAAATCTTTTTGCCCAGTCGGCTGGGGCTGTAGAATACACCGACTGCTTCTCTGCAGAGGGGTAAGACCCCCTAACAAGTGTCCTGGATATGACACTAAACAATCTGATGGTGAGGTTCCAGCAATGCTGGAGCTTTGGGGAGTGCGGAGTACTCCTTCATTGCCATCGCTCCCAGGTCCACTCTGGCCCAGAGTGGTAGCACCTGATAAGGGTCCTATCTATGGGTTAAATAGAACTACGTGCTTCTTTCACTATACTGATTTTTGCATTTAAACTGCGTATTTATGCTAAACTGAATTGTTTAAAATAGAACTGTTTTGACATTGGAACTGCGTACTAGTGCTGAACTGAATTGCTCGAAATAGAACTGTTTTTGACGTCTAAACTGTGTACTTATGCTGAACTGAATTTGACATTTAACTCTGTGTATTGCTCAGTCAGCTGGGGCTGTAGAATACACTGACTGCACCTCTACAGAGAAATAAGACCCCACCACCTAATGCTTTATTTGCAATAATGGAGACACTCATTGTCTAATGGTTATTTTGCCTAGTTGGCTGGGGCTGTAGAATACACTTCTTCTCTGTGGAGGGGTAAGACCCCTCCAACGAGTGTCCTGGATATGACACTAAACAATCTGATGGTGAGGTTCCAGCAATGCTGGAGCTTTGGGGAATGCGGAGTACCCCTTCATTGCCATTGCTCCCAGGTCCACTCTGGCCCAGAGTGGTAGCACCTGATAAGGGTCCTATCTATGGGTTAAATAGAACTAACAGCATACTTATGCTAAACTGAATTGTTTGAGTAAAACTGAATAGTTTGAAATAGAAATGACTTTTACAATTAAACCGTACTTACATTTAAACTGCGTGCTTATGCTTAACTGAATTATTTGAAATAGAACTGTTTTTCGACATTAAAACTGTATTTACACTTAACCGAATTGTTACATACAACTGCTTGAATAGTTAGAAATGGAAATGTTTTTGACCATTGAACTGTGTACTTATGCTAAACTGAATTGTTTTAGATAGAACAGATTATTTAGATAAAAATGGATTTGGTGTTAAATAACCTACAAAGGTTGATATGCCATAGAACCCAACCAACCAACCCAAAATCTTTGACTATGCTTTTGTCTATTGAGGACACACTCTCACGCATCAATCTATGTCTATTGAGGACACACTCTCACACATCCAACTTTTGCTGACCTTCAAAGCTGAGATTAATGATTGTTGTGGGTTCTTGGGTCTTATCTATGTGTAGACACACACACACGGCTCCTTCATTAAACTAACCACGCTATATGCTACAACCAAGGAAATATAATCAAATACCATCACGTGTTGTTTGTTTCTGAGTCATTTCTTTCTTTTTTAGGAAAAGAAAAAACAAGAAACTAAAATGGTAATATTTACTTTGCCCACCTGCAGTAGGCAAAACTCTATAAAAAGAAGCATTGTCTGCAGGGCTTGGAATATGTTGTATCTTCCTACCATAACTCGGGTAACACTTGGCTATGACATAAAACTGCATCTGTTTAAACATGCTTCTTTCTTTTAATATAAAACTTTTATTTAATCACTAAAGTGAGTCAAATGTTTAGCAATATTTTGGTAACATGAATTACAATTCAGTAATTCTCGATGCTTTTGCTGATACTGAGTTTGCTTGATACTCTTTGAGTGCTTCTTGCCGGATTTGCTTCTATCACTTGGATCACAGCTTTGGAATCCATGGTTTTAGGCTGACCTGACCTTGCCTGATCATTATAACCTGAGCCAAATGATTTGATTACTGTGTTTAACTACACTTTTGCCTTTCATATAATGTTTTTGGTTGTTTTCATGGCTTTAACGATCAGTTCAAACTCATAATAGATTAATTCCTAAATTAGAATTGCACATTCATCTACACTGTTTTCAAATCACATATCAGCACACCAACTACCACAATACTACCAGCCACTACTTGAACTGTTTCAGTCACATGATATACACACCTTAATGAGCACATACTAAAATATTGCAAAACTTTTGACTCACACTAGTATTTTGGTTAAGCTCAAGTAAGATATAATTTTTTTTTTTTTTTTTTTTTTCATGAAGAAAATTTTACCTATTTCTGTCTAAACTTGGTATTATTTCTTTATCTTTTAGATGCGTGTTCGAGCCTTGTTCAATTATGAACCAGAAGATGATGATTATATCCCCTGTCGTGAGTTAGGCATTTCATTTCTGAGGGGTGATATCTTGCATGTTATTGACCAAGAAGATCCTAACTGGTGGCAAGCCTATAGAGACAAAGAAGACCAGCAACATGTTTTGGCTGGACTCATCCCTTCAAAAACTTTCCAGGAACAGTACGTACATATTTTCATCTTTTTTTCGATTGCTAAATTGTGCAAAGGTGGAATCTAAAGTTCATAAAATTTTTATTGAGAATTTCCAATTGATACCATAATTATTTGTGTATAAAGTAAAGTAAAGTTAGCGACCATAGTCGAGGGTGACCCGAAGGCTCCCTTTTCGATAGCTACTACACCAAGGTGTAGGGGAGGGCGCTACTCCATTCCCAGGATTGCTCCACTTTACCCTTGAACCGTACCTTATAATGCTGAGTGTTAAGCAAGGTGGTATCAAGTACCATTTTTAAAGTCTTTGGTATGACTCGACCTGGGATTGAACCCAGGTCTCCCGGGCCATTGGCGAACACTCTAACCGCTGGGCCACCCAAAAGTTAAGGGTATATACAAAGTATATAAGTAAGTTTTTTTTCTAGCTACATATCTTACCATATATTCAAGACAGCATGATTCAAAGTAAGATATATCTAGAGTCAAAACTAATAGGCTTCATTGCTGTTACAGAGAAATATCCACTGAAATGAATTATTTTGGTTCTTCTAATATGATCTTATTTTTGTTGCTTTTTTGTGAGAACATGTCTATATGTTTGCTCTAAATACAGTGGAAATTTTGTGTTTTAACATGTAAAAGATGTTTTAATGTAACCTATATAAATTCTTATTTTTAGTCAATAGGAGCCAATAAAAAAATTGAACAAATGTTAAATTTAGGTTCAATTTATTTGCTACAAATTCTATAAAGTCAGTGCGTATTATACACCAGAACCATTTTTTCCAGAATTTTCTTGCCCAAAGTTAGGAGTGAGTGGTATACATGAGTGCATGTTATACACAAATAATTACGGTAATCAAGATTTTATAAAGAAAAAGTCCTATTTTCCAGCATCTGCAACATTTATCATACATTCAACTCCTCTGCTACAAACAGGATGTGACACAAGGTCAATTTTTAAGGAGAGTACTGCTGGTTTGAATTTAGTTTTCCTTCTCTTAGATTGGTTTCTTTACTGAGGCTAAAGAACACAGTCTACCCCACTATTTACCCATAACTGGTGAACAGTGAACAGATGGATTTATATCCTTTCCTAAGGCCATTATGATAAAGGGGAAACAAATCTTCATTCAGCATTGGAACTTGGATCACAGATTTTATTTCCCCACAATAAACTGCTTTTTGCTTGTTTGTTTATTCTCCCCACCCCCCCCGACTGAACATTTTTCATGTCTCACCAATTATGAAACTTATGAAAAAAAAAAATTCATGTTATTTCCATTGAGATTTTTCACAGGCAGTTAAGCATGAGACTTGCAATGTCTCTTCAATCTTCTATGATAATTTTTCACTCTTTGGGCAAAGTTTAAATCTTAGACAAAACTGTGTTTCTCTTGATGTTAATGCCCTTTGGGGAAAATTCATATTGTCCTCTTCCTTTTAGCAAGGAGTAAATACGAGGGGAAACTGAGGGACCAGTCGAGAAGGCATTCTTTGAATTCTGACTCTACTTAATCTCTCATCCTGTCCCTTTTGGAAATGTTTGGTAAACACAAATCCTTAGAATCTGTAAGATTGATATTTCAAACTGAGCACTTTTACAATACACCCTAAATCTGATACTTCAGGCTTAGGAAGTTCACCAATGGCCCAGAAGACCTGGGTTCAATTCCAGGTTGAGTCATACCAAAGACTCAAAAAAAAATGGTACTTGATGCCTCCTTGCTTAACACTCAGCATTATAAGGTACAGATCAAGGGTAAAGTGGAGCAATCCAGGAAATGGAGTAGCTCCCTCCCCTACACCTCGGTGTCACAGCTATTGAAAAGGGAGCCTTCGGGTCGCCCTCAACTAAGGTCGCCAACTTTACTTACATATTCTAATGATCATCATGTTTTGAGTAAAGTTGTTTTTTTTAATTCTTTCAAACTGTTTTTCTATAATTGCTTTTGTCTCCCAGGGAAAATCTAGATTTGGTTGCTATGCACTTAGATGCTGCTTCTGGGTGGATGGTGTCAAATTTTTCATTTAGCCTCTAAAATTAGTAGACCAGTTCATATACCTTAGTAGCAATATCTCATCTACTGAAAGTCATGTCAACATTCACATGGGTAAAGCATGGACTGCTATTGACAGGTTATCGACTTTAGGGAAATTTGATCTCTCTGATGAAATAAAACAGGAATTCTTCCAAGCTGTAACCTTGTTGGTACTACTGTATGGTTGCACCACTTTGGATCTAACAAAACGCTTGGAAAAAAAATCTAGATCAGAACTACACAAGGATGCTGTATAATATTCTAAACAAATTCTAGTAGCAGTTGTATGGCCACTTACCTCTCATCTTACTAGGCATCCAAGAAAGACGAGCAAGACATGCTGGAGAAATAAAGACAAACTCATAAGCAACATTACAGACACACTGATGTTGGCCAATCAGCAAAATCTTACATTCTTCAGTGCTATGCAGACACTGTATGCCATCTAGAGGACTTACCGAGAGTGATGGCTATTAGGGATGGTTAGTGAGAGAGTCATGGGAATCTGTACTTTCAGCATTCCATAAAGATAGTGACTATCCAGAGACGTTCTTTTAATGGAATGATTGAATAATTTTAATGTCTGCATCCTGGATTGAAGTCTGAATTTTGTTTTTATGCTCAATATTTCAATTTTTAAAATTTTTTTTTGTGAGTTTTGCAATGAATGCGACAAGAAAAATCCTCAAGCAAGTATCATTCCTCGACCTATTTTATTTGTTGTATAAGTATTGCCCAAGCTGGAAAATAATGAAAACATTTTCTTTTTTTAAAATCAGGATTATCCATTAGATTTACTCATAGATAATGATTATCAAGAATCTGCTGGTGACAATTTGAATGCTAAAACAGATTTAAATGATAATCCCTTCTCTTAAGTTGAGCAAAGTATTTTGTTTGATTTTATTTCACAATAGATGAGATCACCAAAATAGTCCTAGTAGCATTGACTTTGCTTGTTACATAAATCGAAGTAGTGATGACAAAAGCTTTTTAGATCAGGATTATCCATAAGTGGATAATGATTATCAAAAATCTGATTGTGACAAATGACTCTATTTTACAAGAAAAGATGGCATGTTAAAAAAATCCAGGGGAGATCATGGAAGATTCAATTAGTTTTCAATATTTTTTTTTTGTTATGCTCATCAAGTAAGACTTGAACCTCTTTTAGACTGAAACTGTAATCTGTTTCAAATTAAGTACATCTAAGTGATTTCCCTTTATTCTTATGTGCTTGTCTCAACCTTTCTTAAGGGGCGAACAAACATTTTTATAAATCTTACAAATGGTATAAATAACTGCCTCTGATGTCATTGTGTTTATTATGCTTATTGGGGTTCTGGCTCCTTAACCATTTCACCATATTAGGTACATTGTTGTATATGTGATGTTATTGTCATATCCTTACAGAACATGGTGTTAATAGTTGAACCTGTGCATTTTCCAAAATGTATTTCTTTATAAACGCAGGCGAGAACTACAAAAACAAGTTGTTATTTCTGATGCCAAAGAGTCCAAGAAAAGCCGAGGGCTCATTTGTATAAAGAAGAATGACAAAAAGAAGAAAAAGAAGGGTTTGTACAATACGGCTGCAAGAGAAGGTAAGAATCATTGACTTGTTTACCAATCTGACAGTTAAACTGGTTACTTTATCTTATTGATCTTGAAATATATCACTTGAGTCATTGAAGCCCATTTCAGCTCAATTACTATGACAATATGACACGAAACGAAACTATATATTGCTCCACGTTTTAGCAATCATCTGGCAATTTTATATTCTAAGGAATCTCAGTCTTACAAGTGGGACTAAAGGGTGGTACATAGAAATCATGGAACAAAACCAAAAGAACATTACTAAAAATCTGTCAAGAAGTTTATATAATAATTGCTCTTACAAAGATTTGCTGCAAGAATCCCAAATGGGTGGTGATTTGAAAAGGCTGAAATCTTTGGAATTCTGACTTTATATTTTAGATTTTTAAATTATCAATTTTCTTTATCATCATAATGATAATTAGAAGAAAAAATTGATAACTTAAAAATCTATTATTTCTTTTATTATTGTTGTAATAATGATAATAATAAAACTGTTTTTGTTAGTAGTTATGGTGTCATAAAACTATGTTTTTTTTATCAAACACTTTTTAAGATAGTTTATGTCATTATTATATGAAGGTTTCTATAAAACTATCAACAAAAAGATGCTGATGATGATGATAACGCATCCATTTTAATTTTACCATAATTCTGACACCCCCTGAATATATGTAAACTGTTTGACTAGATATTGAAATGATAAAAGTTTATTTCTATTTTTTCTTTTGTCAGAAATGGAAGAGATCCTGACCTATGAGGAAGTAGCCCAATACCTACCTCAGCCCAATCGAAAGAGGCCAATTGTCCTTATTGGCCCACCCAATGTCGGGCGTGTGGATCTTAGGGCAAAATTGATGGAGTCTGATTATGAACGGTTCGCTGCAGCAGTGCCTCGTAAGCCAATCCAATTTCTTTTCCTATCTGCTTTCATCTTAGTACAAGAGCATTAAAAATCCTTTAAAAACAATTTCCAATTCAATAACACTGTCGGGTCTTTGCACGTTTTGATTTTTATAATTTTTCAAGGGAGATAACTATTAAACTTTAATTATAAATCACTTTCCCTTATTTACAGTTAATTCCAATGTAAATTTTACATGATTTGGTGTTGAATTAAGTGGTTTTTAAAATTGTCCTTTAAATGGGCTTAGTCTCCAAGAAGAGACTGCTGTAGGAGTTTGGAAACCCTTTTAAAATCACTGCCCCACTCCCTGGGAATATAACATTGGCTCATTTTTGTTTTATACCAACATTTAAATGAGTAAAATTAGAATTCTTATAATATACACAAAACATTACATGACCTTTTCTCAAGAGCATTGAAGCCTAGATGAAAATCCCCTACTCAACCATATCTATATTTTGTGCCATGTTAAACAAAGTTTAATAAATATTATTCGATATGCTCCAAAAATATATGTATATATATCAGTGGTGACTCTAGCCTATTTTTGCTACTCATGCCCCCCCTGTCAACTTCAGTTCCCAACCCGTGGTCCGTGGACCCAAAGTAAGTCATCATAGTTGTTATTGCGTGATTCTCCATTGTATAGCACAGATTGACAAATGTACCTTGCATGGTGTTTTTTTTTTTTTGTAAACAATCAAGATACTATATAATTTGTAGTTTTGTTAATACAGTAGATAAGATGTTTTTCCTTTCAAAAGTATAGAAGAAAAGAGATGTTCATTACTATGACGAGAAAAATATGTTTATTAGAATAAAGAAATTGATGACAAAGATTATTTGTTGAAAATGTATTCAAATAAACAAATTTTAGTTACAGAATGTAATATATGCAACATTCATTTAAGAAATAGAGATCTCTTAGTGAAAAAACGAATTAAAACACACCGTTTAACCAACATTTACCGTAGCGATGATGATGACGTCGGCAACGGCTATAATCTGCTATCCCCCCCTCTCGGTCCCTCTCCCTCTTCCCAAGACAGTTGTCAGCAGTCACAATGTGCTAATTTTTTTGAGCACAGTATTCTGGCTTGCTTTTTCTATTGGCTACAGCCAAAAGCGAGATTTCGCTAACATTACTGTTATTATAAGGGTCTAGTGCCCGGCACGGATTACGCGTGTTCAACATTATAGCCGATTTTATGGGATGTTCAATGGATGTGACGGTAGCCGGACAAAGACCATCCGTTCAAAACAGCATCGTTGTATTATTCCCAGATATATTTATGAACTTTTGGCTACTTAGTTATCGAAACTTGAATAGATACGTAATTTAATTGAGATCAGACTAAGTATGTTTGCTTGAAATTAATGGATGATTTTTATCCATTTTGAATAACATTGACCGAGTTATTAGTCATGCCAGGCACGAGTAGCACTAGTCCCATCTCCGCCCCTGATATATATATATTTTTACTTAAACTAGTGTCACACCCTGTTTGCAAGGTTTAGAAGACACTGAGTGTATCCCCTGTGGAGGAGTAAAACTCTTTTCCCTCTGCTCAACTCATATTCTGGGTATGAGAGTGAGGCTCTCAATCTGGAGTGTGTAATGTAGGGTCTCATGGGTGGTGGGAATCTTAAGAAACAAATACACAAAAAATGTAAATACAAACGTACAATGAATGTAATTCCTTAACCTTTAGGCATAATATAACCCTGATATGTTCATGTGCCATTAAAATCAATCAATCAGACTTATATCCCCAACTTGGTTTCTATAAAATTCCCAATGCTTCAGTTATTGTAAACCCAACATTTTTTAAGAGTTTATCAGTTGGTAAGCTTCTGGTAATTTCAAACTGAAACCATTTTATTCAATCTAACAAGGGTAAATTGTTCTTATTCAGAAGAATATTTTGCATCAGTTAATTCTTTCTAGTTATCCAATAGAATTACATTAGAGAATAATTTTTATGTCCTTAGAAAAAGGCATAAAATAAATAAGACAAACACGTACTTAGAGAAAAGAAATAAAGTTATATATTACAGAAAACAAGTAATACAATGTCGTCAGTGGAGCTATTCGCTTCTAAACTCCCAGAGTGGATTACAGTCAAATGTTATATCTTTACTGGAAGAGTTCATTGTGTATCGGAAATAGGGATGATACCACATCAATGATTCCTCAAATTCAGACAGAACCACATTTGTTCATTGATCTTTTTTTTGTCTTTTTGTTTGTTTGTTTTTTTTGTTTTTTTTTTGTTTGTTTATTAGTTTTGTTTCTCCTGTTTTTTTCTCAGATACAAGTCGTCCTAAGAAACCAGAAGAAATTGATGGCAAAGATTATTATTTTGTATCCCGTGAGTTATTTGAACGTGATATCAACAGCAACAAATTTATTGAATATGGAGAATTTGAGAAAAACCTCTATGGCACAAGTTTAGATTCTGTACAAACAGTTGTGGAATCAGGCAGAATCTGTGTGCTTAATTTGCATCCAGAGGTAAGACCCCCTACCCACCCCCCTAAAAAAGAAAAAACATTAAAAATGTTTATAAACATTTTTAGTTATTTGCAATCATTATCCAATCTTAAAAGTGAGAATAAAAATTCTAAGATCTAATGTGTTTAGGTGAAAATGTACTTTGAATATTCTTACAAATCTGGAAGCAAAATGTGGAATAGGGAGGTTTGGATTCATGCCTTTACTACAAGGTCAGGTTTTAAAAAACAAAGAAAACCACCATAAATCTAAATTTTCATAATTAGCTCGATTCTTCAAGTACTTTTTCATTAAAATTCAGCCTAATATAAGTGAGCAAGAAATAAAAAAGAATCTATGATTTGCTTAATGCCGAAATCAAGCCAAAAAAATTTCCAAAATAATTGGAATTCCTTCATGGCCTCCATCAAGCCCAGACCTTAAGCCCCTTGATTATGCTATATGGGGGTGGGGTTAGAAAACAAAACAAATGCGATTTCCCATCCAAATATAGGTTCACTTAACGACTGCTATTGAGGAGGAATGGAATAAAATACCTGAAGAATTTATTTTGAAGGCATGCAAATTGTCTCGAAGGTGTGTTGATACAAAACTGAAAAAAAAAAAATGGCAGCCATATTGAGTAAATTTACTGTTTGGTGTCTATCTACTTATTTTGCCATTTAATTTTTTAAAATTGAAATTAATCTTTTCTTATTATAGAGTTGTTTATTGTTATACAAGAATATTCCTAATTTTGCTTCCGTACCCTGTATATGTTAATATATTCTTGTGTGTATGTGTGTGTTATAATTTAGAATTGATAGATGTGTAGATAAGACAGATACAAAATGTTGTTTTGACTCCATGTTTTAACTTAATGCTGTGTGAAATAGTATCAGATTTATTCAGAATTCCTACTACAATAACCTTTATGCTGTGACCGCCTCCATATTTTAAAAACAATTAAAAGGGAAATTCCCAACTTTAATTGGACTGGAGAAACAAAGGAATGTACTTGTGTGGTATGTTTGCTGGGTCATGTCACCTGGAATGTAAACTTATCACTAATGAGACAGCTACATAACTTTTTGAGATACATGCTGTTTCAGGTGATGTCACTTGGGTAAATTTCTTTAATGTGAACCCACCTATCTTAAGAATTTTGATTTAATAAAAAACCAATACAATTTTATTTGGTTGGCTTTGGGTTGAATACTCTATCACAGACATTGCTAAATTTATAAATAAAAAGAGTGCTCAAACTATTTTATATATATATATATGTGTGTGTGTGTGTGAAGGGAGGGACTTGTGGTAAATGGTTACAGCCATAGAAAAGGGACAAGGTTGTTTACATTTCACAAATCACTAATAACTTTGAGAAAGGTATGAATACAATTATTCTCCCTCCAGCTATGGGTAAATTGTTGGGCAGACTGGACTCTTTAACATTGGTATGGCAACCAGTCTAGGAGAAAGAAAACTCTAAACTTTGTTAAACTTTGCTTAAAAAATTGACCTTGTGTTGCATCCATTTATGTGGAGGAGTTACATAAAGTCAACCAGGTTTCAATCCCAGCTTGAAGCATCTTGCGTATCTAGCCACATTGAAAAGTTGTGATACAACAAAACAGTCTATGGATGACTATATATATATATATATATATGTGTGTGTGAGCACCTCACATAGTGTAATGCATAGTAACCCTGCCACCGTTAATTTGATTCTCACTGGTCACCCCATACTTCTGATCTTGTACCACAACTAAGCTAAGCTTTGTAAATTACTAAAATATATATATATATATATATATAAACTGCAATCAAACAAATCTATCATATCATTGTGTGATTTTTTTTATTAAAACATTAGCTGAAATTGTTATATCTTAGAGTATGAAGTAATTTTCAGTCGAATTTGCAGCACAGCTAACAATGAAATCCTAATTAGGATCCTTCATTTCTTCTAAAATAGTGATCCATGATGATATTAATGCTTCTGTTACAACAAGTCTCATATCCACTAAATCCTTCCCTCCTCTTCTGGTGGATGTGGAACAGACTATTATTTCATAAACATTATTTTCATGAATGTTTTTGATATCGTCATTTGATATTGACTTTATAGAGAAAATAGAAGAAAAAAAACCTATACTGGATTTTTCTTACCAACACAAAAAATGTAGTCAGCAGACTTTTGTTGAAATTTCAGCTGCAGCTGCTTTGTTTACTTTGCAGTAAAATCCTTAAGAAAATTATAAATTCAATTTTGTGTTCAAATGGAGTCTCCACGGCAAAAATGGCTAAAGTGTTGAACTACAACCTCAGAATAAGTGAGTTGAAATTCCAGTTGGGAAAGGTATAAGACCCACCTACCCCAGATACGGGTAAAATAGTATCACTACCATTCTTCTACAAGGATGGCATGAAATAACCCACAAAGCTTGATATGCCATTAAACAAAGAAATTACATGACAAATTTAACAAGTTCAATTGTTTACATCGATAAAAATTGTTTGAGTGACTTCAAATCCTCCAAGCACAAAATATTTGCAATTTCTTTTCTTATATCTTGATATTATTTTCTTTCTTATAGAATATAAATTTCCTAAATATTCTGTTTTTCTGAAAAGAAAAAAAAAGTCAAAGGTCCAGTTTCAATATCCAAAAAGATTTTATCAATTGAAAGTAAAAATTCCTTTTATTGTTATTATCATTGACTTTTTTTTCTCCCAAATATTTTTTTGCAGTCTTTGAGAATCTTGAAGCAGTCTGATTTGAAGCCTTATGTTGTTTTTGTCCGACCATCCAATTTAGAGACGCTCAGACAAAACTTAAACAGGCAGGATATTAACTTGGAGGTATGTTCAAAATTGCACATTTCTATAAAAATTTAAATGACTTTTCATTTAACAGAATATTTTTCCTTTTATTTTATCTTTCAACTTTTTATTGTCAAGCCAGACTAATCTATTAAAATGATTTAAATTGATAAACAATAAATGGAATTATTCAGTTTAATTTGAAACATAAAAATAAATGAGTTTTTTTTCTAGATTTTATTTCTAATTCATAAACTTGTAAATAGGATTGTTGAATATTTTTCTGCCTTTCCTGATTTCAAGTTAGCTTTTTATGATCATTATAATCTTGTATGTTTTAAAAGACATTGGCATAATGGTTAGAGTGTTTGCCAATGGCCCAGGAGACCTTGGTTTAATCTCAGGTCAAGTCATACCAAAGGCTCAAAAAATGGTACTTGATGCTACCTTGCTTAACACTTTGCATTATAAGGTAAGAATCACGAGGGAAAATAGAGCAAGTCATGAAAAAGGAGTAGCGCCCTCCCGTACACCTTAGTGGAGTAGCTATCAAAAAGGGAGCTTTCAGGTCACCCTTGACTACGGTCGCCAACTTTACTTATATATTAAAAGAAATCACAAGAGTTGATCAAAATCAACTGAGACTGATGCTTGAAATTGTGTGCATGACTTACATAATAATTAAATCAGTCTTGACACTTTCTGGCAAACCACTAAATTACATCTGGTGGTGAGGCTCCAATTCTCGACTACTCTGTCAGCTGGAGCTGTAGAATATACTACCTGTTGGCTGTAGGTAGCAACCCATAATGCTTGAGGACAGGATCCTGGTGGCTGAGCACTCCATGACCCGGCAACTAAAGAGGTCACTCCTATTTGGCCCTTACTGGGCTAGACAGGCTTTCAGAGAGGCCTGATCAGCTGGTCATATCAGCCCTCTTTCAGATTTTCAAAAAAATCTGTATTAGGGCAATGGCTGTATGTCCCTGAGTGAGTAATTATCTTGGGAATGAAAACCTAGGGACAAAATTAAAACTGTCTACCATCAGCATGAGTATACTGGCTATGTAGCCCTGATGTTACTCAGTGAATGGATTTTCCCCTAGGCACATCCCTGTATGGTGCAGCATTGCTAATTTATGACTCAAAACTATAACCCAAATAAAAAAAAACAAACTCAAATGACCTTACTTAATTAGACAATTCCGACAAAGAAAAAATACAGCATAAACCTCCGTTCCCAAAATTTATAGGGGTTGTCCTCATGGTGTAATCGTAGTAAGCGAGTTTGTACTCCAGTTGCGCTATTACATTCACTTTCGGACAAATACCCTTGGGAAAGGTATGAACCCCCTTATCCTCCCAGCTATGGGTTAAATAGTATCACTACAATTCTTCTAGGAGAATGGCTTTGGCATTAAATAACCTATAAAGAGTTGATATGCCATTAAACAAAGAAACCGAAACCAAACCAAAATTTATAATATTAAAATCAATTGAAGATACCCCATTAACAAAATTATCCCCATTTCTTATACAGAAGATCACATCTACAAATATCAGTCAAAAAAACAGTTAAAAATTTAAGAAATGGCACAATAATGATAGAAACTGAAAATAAAAAAAAACAAACTTTTACTAAATATGAAACCTTTTCACTATTTAAGAAAACCCTAAAATTCCTCTAAAGGAGTTATAAGAAATAAAGAATTCTCCCAGTGTTCAAGGGAATGAAAAACCAAAGGCGTAACTGATATAAAAAGAATTACCATCAAAAAAGAAAATCAAACAATACAAACAAACTCTTATATATTAACCTTCAATTCACCTACAATTCCCAAAGAAATAAAAATCAGCTATATCAATGATAAAATAGAGCAATATGTTCCAAACCCACTCAGATGCTTTAAATGTCAAAGATTAGGCCACCAGGAAGTGTATGCAATGGACAGGCTATATGTGGTAAATACGGAGAGAGAACCAAACCAAACCATACCACCATCGACTGCAATCTCGACAACAGATGTGCCAAATGCAGTGAAGACTATCCATCCTATACCAGATCATGCCCAGTCTGGAAAAAAAGAAATCTTAACTATAAAATACATCAGAAATATTCCCTATCCAGAAGCCTGAAAAATAGTTGAAGGCTACATAAAAAAACTAAACCTACTCCCAAATCAGTGAGTAGAAAACTACCAAGAACTAATCTCCAAATTACTCCAATTAGGACTTCAAGACTGGCTAAAAGTCATACAAGAAATAAAACCCATAATATTAAAACTCTCCACCAACAGTACAAACCCTAAAGCAAATGACTGAACATAACCAGGAAAAAAAAGTCCCTCTAAGCAACCTCCAAGAAAGAAGAACCATCTCTCCACACAAAAACCCTAATGAAAAACCAACTAAACCCCAAAAACCTAAGTAAAGAATTTACTTTAAGTAGTCCAAATACAAAGAATAGAAGCAAACCCCTAACCAAAACAGAACAGAATCAAAAAGAAAACAAGACCCTAACCAAACCTTTAAATAAAACCTACCTTATAGAAAATGCAAATCAAGCCAATGATCTACCTCCAAAAATGGAACTAAAAGTAAAATAAAAAATCTTCCCCAGGAAAAATGAAACAATCTGAAAATTACAAGAATATAACTGAAAGTATCTCCCATCCAACCCTTAGACGGGATGGAGACCCAAGTTCACAAACCAAAAATGACTCACAAGCAAACACCTTCCCTACAAGGAATTACAATGGGACCAAAACAAACTTATAAAACCAGACAGTGGAACATCAGAGGCACAAAAGCCAATCTTGATGAATTAACACTTA
Organism: Sepioteuthis lessoniana; assembly: GCA_963585895.1. Lineage (NCBI taxonomy): Eukaryota > Metazoa > Mollusca > Cephalopoda > Myopsida > Loliginidae > Sepioteuthis > Sepioteuthis lessoniana. The sequence continues at coordinate 94,077 of CAUZXS010006697.1, read as the reverse complement.
TCATTAAAAACTTACACCCATGTGTTATATGCCTCCCAAAAACTTTTTTAAAAGAAAATGACTCGTTAAATATAAGGCAAAACACTATATATATATAATCAAATAAATAGACACACCACAAGAGCATCAGGAGGTACATCTATTATCGTAAACAATAAACTACCGCAAAGCCAAATAAACATAAACATACAGATAATAGCAGTATTAGTAACTCTACGCAAAACAATCAGCATGTACCCCCCAATAGCAACATATACAACAAATCCCCAAACCTTTTATACTAGTGGAAGACTCTTTTAGCCATAACCAAATACGGGGGGCAGTAGAGATACAAATGAAAGAGGCTGTAAAATAGAAGACTTCATGAATAAAAACAATCTGTGCCTTCTAAATAATAAATCCCCCCACCCCAGGTACACACTCGGTAATAGATCTGACCTTAAGCAATCCTACAATTTATTTAAACTATAACTGGAAAACCAATGAGGATAACTGCAGAAGAGACCACTATCCGATCATACTAGAAAGACTTGAACCTGAACTAGAAGAAAAAATACCATGCTGGAACCTATAAAAGACCAAATGGGAACATTTTAAAAGACTTTGCCATGTTAATTTAAGTCCAAGAGCCAGTGTAAACTGTAGAAGAGAAATAGACTTACCCCGGAAAAACGTGCTCGTGCGTGCCTGGCATGCAAAGGCGAAAATTGCCGCTCCAACGTTGTGTTTTAAGAACTCACGATCTCAACAAGACTTGACAAGGGCACGTGCAAAACTCTAAGCCTATAAAAAGAGCCCGGGTGACTAAGACAGGGTGTGTTCGTAGTGAACTCAAGCATTGTGGTTGGCAAGACACTTTATATCAAGGTGATTGTAAGAGACATTTCAGAAGGGTACTTTTCTAAGCTAGAGCCATTTGCAGTGAGACCGTTGATGGTAATTGAAGATAGAAATTGCGCTGGATGGTGATACACGAAAAGTGTCCCTTGGAAGAGAAAGTCCTGGATTAAGCTTTCTGACTATGATGCGACCTCTAATTGCAGAGGAATGTATACCGAAATCATCCACTCAACCGAAATTCAAATAAACCTTTGGTACAAAATAACAAGTGCAAAAAAGCAGTAAGAGTGCTCTGTGCCACACTCAGAAAATTCAAGACAAACCCAACAAAAGAGAATCTTGAATTCTTTAAAAATAGCAAAGCCAAAGCATGAAGAACAATTAAAAGATCAAAACGAGAAACTTGGAAAAACTTCACATCAAAAATAAACAAACCAAAACAGTATAGAATATGATTAAAAAAAAATATTCAATAAGAATAACAGCATCCCCCTGAAAAACCTTATATAAAAAACAAACAACAAAAGCAACAAACAAGAGACATATTAAACCTCCAAGCTGAAACCTTTTCCCCCAAAACTCTTCATCCAAAAACCTCAATCAAAAATTCCAAAGTAACAAATTGAAAGAAGAAAAATAAATTTTCACTCCAATAATACACAAAGCTACAACCAACCGTTTACAATGACAGAACTAAAAACCTTAAGAAAATCCTATGATACAACTCCTGGACCAGATGAATTCTTAAAATAACTACTTAAAATTTCACTCCAATATTAACTCCAAATCTTCAACAACATTTGACATAGCAGAAACACCCCTCTATAATACCAATACCAAAATCTGCAAAAAATATTACAAAGCCTACAAATTACCAACCAATAGCTTTAACTGTATCTGTAAAACGCCTAAACGAATGATTAACAACAGACTAATATAATTTCTCAAGAAAAATAAGTTAATCCCAAACCTTTAGGCAAGAAAAACAAGAAGTACAATTGATGATCACCTTATCCGCTTGGAAACCTTCCTAAGAGAAGCTTTTGCCAAAAAAGAACACAACAGCCATATTTTTTTATATAAAAAAAAAGCCCACAACACCACGTGGAAATATGGCATAATCAAAGACTTGAAAAATATGGGATTGAAGGGTAGACTGTCTATTTTAATAAAAAAACTTCTTAAATGATCAAAAATTCCAAGTACAGATCGACAAAACACTCTCAAAACTATAAGAACAAGAAATGCGAGTGCCACAAGGTAGCATCCTATCTGTGACCTTATTCAACATAAAAATAAATAACATTGTGAAATACTTAAACTTGGGAGTCAAAGGCTCACTATATGTAGATGACTTCCTAATCTGTTGCAAATCAAAACATATTAGAACAATAGAACATCAACTCCAACAATGTCTAAATAAGATAAACAACTGGACCATTAAAAATGGTTTCAAATTCTCCAGAAACAAAACATATACATTTCTGGTTGAATTAGAACTGTTTGAATAAACTGAATAGCTCGAAATAGTAAAGTTTTTAACAATTAAACTGTGTACTAATGCTAATTTGAATTTTTTAATTATAACTATTTGCATAAAAATGGATTTGGCGTTAAATAACCTACAAAGATTGATATACCATAAAACCCGACCAACCAACGTAAATTTTTAAACAAGTTTAGGAGAAACAGTGTCTATAAAAAGTCAGTTTGTATATAGGTGGAGAATGAAAGAAAGAAGAAATGAGAGGAATATATATATATATATATATAAATAAAAAGGCAAAATATCTTGATAATTGTTTTTTTTCTTTCTTGCAGGACAACCAACTTAAGGACATCATAGAGAAAGCTCGTGAAATGGAAGATGCATACGGACATTATTTTGATTTCATTATAGTCAATAGTGATTTGACACAGGCCTATGATGAACTGATCACAGAAATCAACCGCCTTGAAGTACAACCTCAATGGGTACCTCTTCCCTGGCTTGATCGATAGTGCCTCTCTAATGAAGGCCCCCCTTTTTTTCTTTGGAATTCCTGCCCCAAGATTCAGCTCAAACTGTACAATATTCCAGAAGTGTAACTTGCATTAAAAAAAAAAAAAAACTCATCATATTTACATGACATTACACAAAGAAATTGCCAAATACACACACACACACATCCAAGCAGTAAATGGCTTTTTTTTTTTTCTCTTATCAAAGGCAGATAACTTATTTCTAAAAAGAAAATAGATTTTCTACAAAATGTACCAGGATTTTTCTTTTTTACAATTTTTTTTTTCTGAAATTCAAATTCTATACAAAGTTGGAATCATCAGAAAATGTGGTTAGCAAAATTAAACTGTACATTTTTGGTTTTTATATAAAATATAATTCTTATCAATGTTGTATATTCATATAAATCTTCAAATTAGTAGTGATAGATATTTTTATATAAAAGATTAAGAATTATTATTATTTTTTTTTTTTTTAAATGTTAAAATCATCAAAATATTTATAATTAAATGTTTTATTTATTTTTTCAAAACTTGAATTTTTTTAACTGAGATATATATATATATATATAATTCGATAACCTTATTTTTTATTTCTGATCAGTGTTACTTAACTATCACCGAGTGGGGTCCTTGGGGTGTAATGGTTAAAGCGATGGACTGTGAAATCATAGTAAGAAAGTTCGAACTCCAGTCATGCTATTACATTCACTTTCGGACAAATACTCTTGGGAAAGGTATAACCCTCCACTTTTCATCACAGCTGTAGGTAAAATATTAACACTACTGATCTTCTTGAAGGATGGATTTGGCCTTAGATAACCTACAAAGGTTGATATGCCATAAAATTAAGAAACTCAATCAAACAGGAGTGTGAATTGAGATTAACAACAAAAATAAAATAAAATAAAAATTCAAGGCATTAATGAATAAATAAACTTTTTACCAAATTAGATTACTGACTTTGTTGCGTTCGGTATTTTAGTAGTTATTGAGGTTGGAAAGGGAAAAATATATCTGATATTTATAAAAATAAACAAACACTACCTATAAAAGGATTTGAACTCCAAGATTCAGTTTTCATAGATATTGTTTCAAATATTGATTAGTAGGAAAACTAACTTTCAAATACACTGGCAACCTTGCCAAGCAATAGTTAGTCCTGTCACTGCAGGCATCTCCAAACAAGAGTCTTTAAATTTTACAGTTTTGTTTTTTATGCCCTGTTAAAGCAACAACAACAAAAAAAAAAGCCTTGACCGAAATCAAGTTTTACATGTCATTAATTTTCATTCTCTTGACAAATGCAGTGGGAAGGGAAGTAATCTCAATATTTTGGTGTGTCTATATGAATTCCTTCTTAGATCATTCTTTTATTATTAAACGAAATTCTCAAGTTTAATTTATGAATTAATCTAATTTTCACAGGATTTCTATGACAGAGGCTTCGAATTACGTGGATTGACAAAAAATGGAATAAACACTGGTTATGGCAGGGTTGGGTTAAAAATATTCTTTAAATTTGGGCGAGGCTTAAGAATCAAGTGATATATTTGTTTGGCTAAATTTTGTACATTTAACCAAACCAGGGCGGGTTGTAGATGTGGGAGTAAGTTTTATTTTATTTTTTCTTCTCTTGAAGCTGAGAAATCTTTTTTATTGCTCACTAAGATTGGGAATAGTTTAGATTTGTCAGTGTTAATAATTTGAAAACAACTTCAGTTTACTTTATTTGTATTTGGTGGCTTTTTTTTTTTTTTTAGTTCGAGTTAATAAACCAATTGAATTATTTAGATATTTGAGTCCAAAAATATTTTTGCCATTTTAAGAAAACTATATTTTCTTAAAATGGCAAAAATGTTTTTGGATTCAAATTCTGTTATGAAATCTTTATCTGAAGTCTGACATGGAGTTTTCCTTAATATAATAATGAATACAAACGGTACAAAAAAAAAATCATGTGCCAATATTTAGTGTGCTAGATAAATCAAAAATAGAAAAGAAGGGGGAAATCAATATTTTCTCTGAGTTCAACTGCTGGCTTTTATCTCTAATAATACAGTGTGTTTGTGTATGTGTGCATATATATATATATATATATATACACACACACACAGACTTAAAAATTTAAAGTATTTTATTTAAGAAATTACCAATACACAGCATTGCATTTAAACTTAGTTGCTTGTTAAATGGATCAAGTTTAGTATTTAGGTGAAATTTATTTTTTTAAACTTCTTTTTAGCAGCCATATATGAACAAATTCGTAGGTCAAGTTACATTTTAAAAAATTAAAATATTAAAGTTATCTCCCTTTGATTTGAGTCGTGTTCCTTGCTGCTTCTATTTCCCCCCTCCTGTGACTGCACTATTGTGCCCAATCGACTAATTGTAGAACCTCAGTTCTAAGGTGTGCCTATTCATATTCTGTTGTGATGAGCTGAATATTAATAACTTGGGTTTATCAATTATTGCCAGTCAAAATGTCCTCTCTTTGCTAAGAGAGGACATTTAAGAATCCAACTAGCAGAGACCTACAAAAGAAAGTTAATTTAGTCTCTCTCTCTGGATCCTTTTGAAATTAATATTGTCAAAAAAAATAATTTTTTTTACTTGTTTTTTCGTTACTCAAGGAATTTTGACTTAAAATCTCCAAATCTTGGAAAAAAAAAAACAGTTGAATTGGATTTCTGAATTGATCGAGTATTTTGGAATCAACAGAACATTTTGATAAAGAGATCAGTTAACAAAACAGAAATCTCTTTAGCTTTAGTTCATTTTTAATCTCTCGATTGGAGTAAATCTCTTACAATAAGACGACTGCCTCTTGATTCTGTGGACATTCAAAAGAACAGAAAAAAAAAAAAAAAATGAACCAGCAAAACTTTTTCAGTGTTTCTTAAAACGTCAGGATTTTGCTGCACAATTTGATTATTTCTTGTTAAATATGCCCCCCTCCACACACCTATTTCCAGAAATCTGTTTTTCTCTCTCTCTCTCCATTACATCAAATCTGTATGCAAACAAAACTAAACCAACAAAACTCCTTCTCTTTTCAGTGTCTTCCATTAAAAGTCAGTTGTGTAGAGTTCCCTTTTTCACATGTACATAATCTATAACAAACAAACTAACTTCCGATGAATACAAAGAGGTTTGTCAATGAATTTTACATGTTGAAATAAGTTTTAATTTCTTTCTCAGCAACAAGAAATCCTATATTTTCAACACTTTTCAGGAATCAGCGACCTAAATTGAATATTTTTTCTGACCTAAATTTAAATCTTTCTTTAAAATTGGAGCTTAGCCCTTGTTTCTTTTTTTTAAATGCCTTTGTTAGGGAACTCTCAAGGTACTGGACTGGGCACTTCGAGTGGTGTAATGGTCAGCAAACTGGGCTAGCAGACCATTTGAGTTTGATTCTCACTGAGTGCTCCTATAACTAAGCTTAGTAAAGGATGACCACAAGGGGCTAGAATTGCACTTAGACTTCCAAAGTCAGAACTTGGGTAGATATATGCAACCTGTACTGTGATAAATATTTCTTTACGCATTAAAAAAAAATTGATATATATTTTTTTTTTCCTTTAGTATCTTGAGAGTACCAAACCATCCTGCCTTTTATTTTGTTTTCTCATAGCAAAGTTTCTTATTCTCATCATTTGGCCTCCTTAGTTGGCAGGTTTCAAACGTGGAAAAGAATCCTTTTTCTACTAACAATGTTTTTTCGTAAGTGCCACTCACTTAAATTGTATTATACAGGTCGACAAAACTGGGCACTTTTATTTGAATATTGTACAGCACATTTACATTTCACCCCCCTCCCCCCAACGAAATCAGACACTTGAGTAACTACTCAAGTTTGCCTTACAGAATCAACTTTCTCAAAAAGAAAATGTAAATTCAGAGATGTAACCCCCCCCTCTCTTGGTGTGGACATTTTTCTCTTAATCTTTTTATAATTTAGACTTAGTTTTTTTGTTTTAAGGTGCCCTGTTTTCACCACCGAGCTTATTACCAAAGACTCAATTTATCTACCCCCCCTCTCTCTTCAAGGATCTTTTTAGTAGCTATCATTCCAACATTGTAATTTTTTTAATATATTTTTGAATGACTTTTTTGGTTCCAATATACATATTACTCTTTGAGAATGAGGAAAAAAAAGTTATATTGGATTTAAATCCCTAATCTATCCTGGAGTCAAATCTTCATCCTTTAATTCTTATACATTGGACTTAATTTAAGATTTAATTTTGCTTTTCTTTGTCTTCCTCACTTTTGTTGTGATATTATTGCCTTGGAGTTTACACCTTTTTACTATCCCCACTCCTATTTTTTTTAATTGAAAAAAAAAAAAAAAGTCTTAAATTCCAGGGCAACTCACCATCTGTCATCGTTTAAAATGGCAGCTTTCCTTTCCTCCATAGTTGATTCTCTCGTAGAACTTTACATCAAATAAAAATTGTACAGATTTTCATTTTGTGTTGCGTATTTCTTAAAGTTTTTTTTTGTGCTTGCCTGAGAGAGAAATATTACAATTTTTAGCATTTTTCCAACATCAAATTAATATGTAGTTGGCCTGTGTAAGAAACCTATTTAGACCCATGCAACACTTTCTTTTTAATCAGTTTAATTTATTTTTCCATTGACTGGAACTAATTACAAGCATATATAAACATTCCAACCCTGAGACAAAAAAAAGTTGCTTTATTGTTGAAACCATTGCATTTTCTTTAAATGAAGATCATATATATATAACTTCATTTTTCTTTCTGTGACCACTTGGAAATTCTTTTTTTCTTTAGGCAATGGATCATTTCACTTCTGACACTTGTCAGTTTTAAAACTTAACAGCACCAAAAAGACAAAAGAAATCACTGCATTGATGACAGTGGAGAGGGGGGTTATTCCCCTTACTACCACTTGTATTTTTAGCCACATGATTTTTCAGAACCATTTTTTTTTAGTTGCCAGTGACTTGTGAATATGAAAGTAACTTTATATACAGCAGAGGAAAGTCTACATTTTTTTTCTACACAATCCTTTTATCTTCAATTTTCAGTATTTTACAGCAGAAATTTCTTTGGAATCAGGTCCATTTAACAACAATTGTAAAAAGTTTAAATAATTCCATTTTATAAACAGCCAAGTTTTGGAATGGGGGGAGGGGAGAAGATGGGTGATTCTGAAAAAAAAAAAAAAAAAAAAAAAACAAGCCTTAAGTGGACGGTGGGAGTGAGAGAAGCAGGCGTTATTATACAAGCAACCCAGATTAAAACCTTAATGCAAACACACAAAGGCTTCAGTTAGTTTTTAAAAACACTTGCAAATTTAAGGCACTGGATATGCGAGCACTCAAAGTGGATTGGGAGTGTGTGCACCACAGTATCTCAGTTCAAGGCAAAAAGTAAATAAAACCTTAAGAACAAAACACTTTAACATTAATTAAATATTTGTTTAAACCACAACACAATACTTTGAAATGTTGTGGGCCAGGTGCCTGTGCACAATGACCTCTTCACCTTTTCAAAAAAATGGTGCTAAAATTCAGGTCATATTTAAAGTATAAAATAACCAGTCCAATTAAAACTTCATCTCATAAATGACACCTTCATTTTAAAAATTCCATGTTTAACCTTCTCAAATTGTAGCTACAACATAATTGTTTCTTCAGAAAAGTATTTAATAAAAACATCAAAATTGCCAGCAGCAGGAGTTTGGCAGTGGGTTTGAGTCCCACTGTTGGCTATTTTTTCTCGACACTGGCTTTCCAACACAAAACAGTCAATGTTGTAATAAAAAAAAAAAAAATTAGTTACCATGATATATATTTTTTTTAATTTAAAAACAAAATAACTAGAGGCTTCACCCACTTCCCCAACACATCCATTATAAAGTGGATGTAGTTACCCCATTCATAGAAAAATGCACAAGTACCTGGTCTTTAAAAAAAACACTTCCCATTCATCACAGCTTGAAGGCAAAACAAATATGGACAACAAGTTGGGAAGGGGGGGGTTGCAGTAAATTTTACAGAAATTTTTAAAAACATAAGTAGCATCAATAATAAAATCATCCATAAAAATAGAGATCATTCATAAACAAAATTGGAATTCAATTCCACAAGTTGACAAATTTCCCCATTTCAGTTTTTTTGTTTACTTACATAATTTAAGAAACAAAGTTTATAAACTAAAAAAAAAAAAAATTTTTTCAGTTGCAGATGTAAAGATCCATCTTCATTACTGTTTTTTGGGGTTTTTTTTTTTATACAAACTGTACAAAATTAGGAGTGAAGCCAACTTCAGATTAGAAAGGTGGGAGAGGGGGGTGCATTGTTTTAAAAGAAAAAAAAAAAAAAAACAAACCATGAAGTGGCAGCAAAGGAAGGGGAGAAATTAATGTAAGAAGAATGTTGAACTATTTACAAGAGACTTGGGGTGTAGACAAAAGTTCTTAAAATTGTCTAGCAGATTTTTCTTTTGCAAGCTAAAAATGTGTTGTGTGTATTAAGGAGTGGAGAAGAAGATGAGAAAGTATCAAAAAGGTGGACAGGAAAAACACTTTATACAACAATAACAGCAGCAGCAGCAGCCTTTCAATTGTTGTCGGGGAAAAGGGAGGCTGCTTTTTGATAGTTCAAATAGGAAACAGCACTTATTGGCTTTCAGCGGGGATGGAAACGTCACCACCAGTTGTGCAAAGAAAAGAAAAAAAAATGAAGAGTTGCAACATTGCTGCCATTCTGTAAAAAAAAAAAAAAATTTAAATCCAATTATCAGTGTAAACAAACCTTCAAATCCTAAATGACTACTTTTAAAAATGTTAGCAGGCATTTCTATCACAAGATAAAATTAGTTCTAATATTGTATTAAATTTTTTTTTTTTTTTTTTTTTTTAATTATGAACTGTCTTAAGAGAATGCTTGAAGATTCCTCTCCCCTCATTCATTTAAATTACTGGATAAACCTAGGAGATATGACATGTTTTACACGACATGAAATCAGTATTTGATATTAAAAATTATTTTTCGATGGCTAAGAAGAGAGTGACTTACATTCATTTTATGCATAATAATTAGGTGAGACCAGCAGATCTGTGAGGATGAGCAGTTGATCATCGGTGAATTTTTGTTTGTGATCATGCCAGTTGTCATGGTGTGTACGGCGAAAATTGGATAAAGTTTTCTTGACTGTCATCTGGAGGGAGAGGAAAAAAAAAGACCAAAGTAGGGAAGAATGTTTTGAGGAGGCCGGGTAGAATTGGCAGAAATAAGACAAACAACATTGATGGAAGAAAAGCATTAAACTCTTGCAATTTGTGACATTGACCCAACCCATATTTTATCTTAAAACTACATCACCACTGAGGTCTCAATTCCCTTCGTTATTTATATCATTCTCCCCTATTTCATTTAAATCTCAAATATCAAGAAATTTGATTTTATTAGTATCATTGATTTCTAATTGTTTGGTTTTATTTGAATAAATATGAGAAAAAAAAAATCCTGTCAGTAAATCTTTAAAGAAATCCTTTTTATTCTTTACTGTCTAATTTAGCAATAAAAGCCAGGAATCATGGGAAGAGTTACCATCCAAGTTGTTTTAGTCTTTGATTAAATGCTATTTTCTTTTTATTATAAAAATGTATTGAAAATAATCCTATTTATAATTTTAGATATAAATTAAAATAAAAATGTCATCTTTTGTGTGCTTATTTAGTTTTGTTAGACTTACTGGTCTGGGAGACTGGGATTCAAGTCCCTGGTTGAGTCATACCAAAGACTCAAAAAAAAAAAAAAAAAAAAAAAAACTGGTCACCCTCGACTAAAGTCACCAACTTTACTTACTTACATATAACTAATTTAATGGAATATTTTATGACAGACGTACCACCAAAAATACATAAAGATCCATACATCATTGCACTAAAATGTTCTAATTAGGCAAATCAATTTCCATCCCAATTTGCAACTGAATGATTAAAAAAAAAAAAAATCTTGAGGCAGATTTGACCAAACATTTCTTTTAAGAGAAAAACTTTTTAATCTGTACAAAGGAAAGATGGAACTTACCTGAATAGGCTGCAGATCATTAACATGGGTGCTGATGTCAACAAGGAGCTGGGGCATAAACTGGGGCACTTCGTATGGATAAGCTTCAATGCAGGCACATAAGCCAAGCACACCAGCATGACGGCGAATTAAACGCTGTAAGACAGACTCCTCCTTGGGTTTACCAAAACTACTGTATTTTGCACCAAGTTTAGTGCTGCTTAGATGCTCAAATGTTGACTGCAAAGAAAATAGAAAAAAAAAATTATATATATATATATCACAGAAAAACATTATTCCTAAGAAATTGAATGTATAGTTTTAAAATCAAGAATGATGACAATATTTCTTTCAAGAATTCTGTGCATATTTGTAAGAAAGTTATCATACCTTAAAAGAAAAAAAAAGAAGTCTCACATATAAAGTACTACCTCAATTGTTCATGAAATATTTTATAAATGTAATTATTACAGAACAGCCCAAACTCCTATTCTTCATTTCAAACATGGTACAAGTAGAATATAGAAAATACAATTCCTAAAAAATTATGAAAATCTAAAATTGCATCAACACTATAATGTATATACCTTCCTGATTAGATTAGATTAAAAGCATCTAGACTAACATAAATAAAAGTAGAAATTGGAGGTGCACGGACACAATTTAGCAAAGGGAAATAAAGTTAGTGAAATGAAAATATGAAGTAAAGTTTCATGAAAATACACATCTTTATCTGATGGGAAAGATAAAGACGTTACCAAATAATTGAAATCAGTGAAAATAAACATCTTTCAAAAGTGTTCACATTAGCAAATCAAAATCTAAAAATCTTTAAACCTATCTGGTAATTTGTATCTAAAATTATTTCAAGTACATTGACAAAATATAGCAAGTTGAGTTACTTCTTCTCAAGAACCTGCCCCCCCCCCAAAAAAAAACAAAAAAAACTTTTACATATATCCTCAGAGATTAACTTCCACAACAAAGAAAAATATATCTCCAAGAGACACTCACCAACAATTCATCATCCATTTCCAAAAAGCCACAATGTAAAAGTCCACTTAATGTGTCGGCTGCTGACTGTCTAACCTGAAAGAAAATTGGAAAAGAACACATTGGAAGGGGGTGCAAGATTGCATGCCTGTATGTGATCTTGTCAGATTGTTTATGAAAATTTAAATGGAATTCTTATGATTACTTCTTTTAGAAAGATTTTCACAAAATTTCTTTATGAACCATTTTCCCCCACCCAAGATTATGTTATCTTTTTTTCTTTTTTTTTTTTTTTTTTTTTTACCCAGGAACTTCTTATATCAATCTTTTCCAGCCTTGATATGAATATTTTTTGTAAATCAAGTACAATAATTCACCTCTAAACACTCATAGAAGATAATGTTTAATAATCTTTTTTCAAGGAGAAAAAGAAGCCACGTGAAAAATTAAACACATCAGCAAACAATGGAATGAAAATTAAGAGACTGGTATGAAGAAAAAAAAATCCCAGAATTCACTCTTTTTTTTTTTTGTTTCCTTAATCTAAGTGAAAGTAGTCTGAAACTTCTTTTTTTATCAAACTAAAAAATTTAAAAAAAAAAAAAATTTCTACATTCCTGTGTATAATAAAGCCTTTTTAATACAAAATTCAATCAAATTATAAAAGAGAATGAATACATTTGTTGATAACTAATATTGTTTTTCAAACACCAAAAATGAAGCTGGAAAAAATTTTAGCAATCTATTAAACTAGAAATTTTTTTTTCCTTCCAAGCAAGTTATTTATGCTTCACTCTTAGACTAACTGCCACTTAAAATGATTAGTAAAAATTAATCAGCAAAGATTGAGCACTTCCCCGACCAAGTACTTCAAGATCTGAGCTCACAAAATTCACCAATTAAACCTCTTGTAAGTATATGACCTGACCTCAAAGTGTCTAGTAAATTAGAGCTCAGTCCAAAATACCAAGTTTACAGATTAACAAAATGTTTCTGATGATAAATGTTAAGTTACTAAAGAAAAGTAACTGTAAATTATTTTAGGTGTTAGGGTTTTATGGCATATCAACATTTGTAGATTATTTAATGCCAAATCAATTTTTATACGAATAATCAATTCAATTTCAAACAATTCAGTTTATGTAGTTTAAATGTAAGCACACAATTTAATTGTCAAAAACATTTCTATTTCAAGTAATTCAGTTTAGTCAAACAGTTCAGTTTAGCATAAATACGCAGTTTAGTTCTATTTGGCCCATAAATAGGGCCCTATCAGGTGCTACCACTCCAGGCCAGAGTGGACCAGGGAACGATGGCAATGAAGGGATACTCAGCATTTTCCAAAGCTCCAGCATTACTGAAACCTCACCATCAGATTGTTTAGTGTCATATACAGGACACTCGTTGGGAGGGGAGGTGCAGTCAGGGTATTCTACAGCCCCAGCCGACTGGGCAAGTAAATCATTTTTTCAAAAAAGCTTAAAGAAAAATGGTGTCAGTAGAACTAACCTCAAGTCGTTCATTACAGATGAGCAACATGAGCAATGAACGTATTTGACGAACATACATAGGTTTATGCAAAACAAAGAAATTATTGAAGACCATTGCTTGTAAAAAGCTAAGCACAGCAGATTTTGCATTCCATGAAGGCAATGAGGTCACCTGAAAGAGAAAGAAAAAATACAACTGACATGAAAAATAAAGAAAAAATATTCTAAATATTCGTAACTCAAATTTTGGAAAAGTGCATGATTTTTATAGATAGGACAAAAAATTACAAGCATGAAATAAATTCAAGTATGATTTATAGACGATTAGGCATTATACAAGAAATGGTTTTATCTGGTCAAAATCTGATCCAAATAAATTTGTAAAATCTTTTTTGGTTTAGAATTCCCAAAGTTAAAACATTAAATTACATTTATTTTATAACAAATTGCGATAAGAAATAATCTAGAATTAAGACTTCAAAAATTATATTGATTGGGGCATGAATACAAAACCTATTAAAAAAATTCTATATTTTAGTAATTTTATTATAAATAAGCCCAGTCTCCAAGTGTCCTTACCCCAACGTAGCACATGTCCTCATCATATTGTCTGACACCCATAGGTAACCAGGACAACTGTAGCACCAACCCACAAGAGGTTTGCTTCCTGAGGGAGAGAAGGATGTTCCTCTACTGATTCAACCTTATCTCAAATCCTGCTAACTGGAGGTGGGGGGGGGGGAGTAAATATAACCAGACAGATTTGTCCAAAAATTAAAAGTTGGAATTTAATTAAGTTTTTGCCGAATGATAGTAACAGTCATGTGTATGTCGTGTAAAAATTGTGAAAGGTTCCATCAAAATACACAGAGACTTTGCTCATTTACCTAACTTACACTTAAATTAGAACTGTACCAAATTATTAACAAGGTGTAATTAATTAAGTTTCTGCCGAATGATGGTAACAGTCATGTGGATGTCGTGTAAAAATTGTCAAAGGTTCCATCAAAATACACAGAGACTTTGCTCATTTACCTAACTTACACTTAAATTAGAACTGTACCAAATTATTAACAAGGTGTAATTAAAACTCATGTAAACACAAAAATAATACTTTCCTTGTTTCATATACAAATTGTTATGGATACATTCAGTAACCAACATGAAATAAATAGTAAACAGGGTTCAGAAATAATAGCGGAGCTGCTTAATAAGAGATTTGTGATCCATTTATTGAAATGACTTGGATTAGGCACTGATCCATGGAACATGTCAATTGGATCTGGATCTCTTCTGATGTGATTCCACAAGATACATTTACAATTACATGCTACAAGTAATCTTTGCTTTGAAATTGGTCTCCATTCTCATAAACACGTCGTTTCAGAAAATCCCACAAGTTTTCAATTGGGTTTAAGTTTGGAGAATTGGCCAGCCTGTTCATCTTTCGAGGGGCTCGGAAGCCTTATTGTTGCTGGCACTCCGTAGAATTATGTGTTGCATGCAAGGAAGCATTATCTTGCATAAATAAGATGGTTCTCCTAAAGTTGATATTTTGCTTTTTTAATCAAAGTTCAAAGTGCTCGTTCAGGAAGGCTAATGAACATCTGCAGTTATTTTAATACCATCAGGCACTTTCTACCAACTATGAACATCTGCAGTTATTTTAATACCATCAGGCACTTTCTACCAACTATAATACCTTAAATAATAACAGCCCAAATCATATCCTTGATGGCGTCTCAAGTATTGACAACAATCTCATCCATTCATGATTCATCCTTTTCTCCAAGCATCAAGGCTGTAAAGAGTAGCACGAGAATCATCTGTGAACAAAACCTTCAAAAATTCAACCTTCATGATTTTGTGCATCTATTTTTTGCCAATGGATACATTGTCACCAGTCTCTCTGATGCCCCCACCCCCCAAGAAGACAATATAGATTAGTCTGGATTCAACTATTTCTTTACTGGTCAAGTCTGGATTATTCTTAATTTCATATTTAATTTGTGACAAAATGTTGGCAAACTACCCTTATCAGCCCTTATTTACCTTTGTAGGAATTGCAACAATTTTTTTTCACAGTTTGGTGATATTTTCCAATTATTTTGGATATTTCTAATGTTAATTTTTGTTAGACAAGTTCAGATATTATAACCAACTTCTCAAAAGCAGTCAAGTCTCATTTGCAATCAATAATTGTACAAAGAAGGAAGTCACTTATAAATAATCTGACATTCTAAAGTATCATGTTACTCCTGCAAATGGTTGCAGTTTGTTTACATTTGCACAAAACCCAACAATTTTTACACAGTATGCACATATGACTGTTACCAACACTCTGGAAATATTTCATTAAATTCCAACTTTTTGGACACAACGGAAAATTGTCATCTCATTAATAATTCATTATGCTGTGTAACTTATGAAGACAAATCTATCATTTTAAGTATTTAATATGAATTAAATTTAAAAAGGAAAATTCAACCCTATATTTAGGTTAAAAGAATCCATTTAAGTTTCCCTACTTAGATGCTGGGTTAAGATTATTTTGTTGTTCTTAATGGTCTTGCTTGAGGAGAGAAATGAAAAACAGTGAGTTAAAGTGATTTTGACTTGAAAAAAAAAATTTAAAAAAAATGAAAGAGAAAGAAATTGAAATGTCCCACCTCTTGTACTCTCTGCATAGCAACTGGGATAACATTGATAGGAATATTGGCCTGGGCAAGATTGGCCAAGGCATGAAGGCATTCCTTCCGTAACTCCTCTTCTTGTGATTGGCTTACAAGACTACACAGCTGAAAAGTAACAAGATTTTCATATAAGAAAATAAAGAATCCAATACATAACAGAAAAAAAAAAATGGCAAGTTCATAACTAACAAAATATTATTTAAATGGAATGGAAATAAAAACTTTAATAAATTTTTTTTTCTTTTTTAAAGAAATGTAGTCCAATCAAATTTTGTAGCACTTGTTTTAGATTAAATGAAAGTTTACTGATAGAAAAGTATTTTTATCTCTCCTCAAAACTTTTCTTCCCTGAATAGATTAATATGAGGATCAGTTGATATAAAAGATGTTTCATAAACAATACAAACCTAATAAGAGTTGAAAGTTATTTTCCTATCTGCATTTTCTTAATAATTCTGAGGTTTTAAGAATTTTTTCTTCAATTGGAAATTTAAGGATAGCAATTTTCTCTTACACCACTTTTCAATGTCGGCACAGATTTTCGACTTTTCTAAATTTTGACATGAAAATAAATCTTTTTTTTAATGCTATTTTCAACATCGTGACTAATAAGAAACAAATTGAGCTTGGTGGTGATTCCAACAGCAAATCAAAAGAGTGTATATCTGTTAATTCTGCTTATTTCCTCTTTACTGCCACTAATTCCTGTACACAGATATTTTGAGCAATTTCTATTTGTAATTTGCAGATGACAATAGAAAAAAGGTTAACTTACAATAGGCAGGAAGCCATAAATTTCCTCTGATGCTGGATTCAACATTTTACTCACGCTTAACACCAACCACTTTACAACTGAAAGCAAAAACAATTAATCACCAATATTACAATCTCTCCTAAAAGAAGCCAAATTCAAAAAATGCTGGTATTGGTTTGGTTGAGTTTTATGGCATAGTTGGTTATTTAATGCCAAATCCTATTTATACATGTACATAAAGTATATATGATATATAGTTTGTAGGTAATACTTTAAACAAGCTAGATCTCATTTGTTTGCACACAGTTAAATGGTTTCAAGTATTGCATTTTTCTTTAATCAGATCTACTTCAGATCTTTGAGATTGAAGAAGTTGGCAACTATGTTGTCAGTTTCAATATTTATACTTTCTATTAGGGAATTTGGTTGATTATTTTAAGTGATTTTGTTCTTAAATGTTGAAGGGATTTCTTTCCAATTTTGGCTGTGGGCAGTTTGAATGTGTCTCCTGGTCTTTCATTGTTTACTTTGGTCACAATGGGAACTTCTGGTTTTTGTTGGAGTGGTTCTGACTTTTGGAAAGACAAGATTTTTGGTGAATGGTTTGGAGATTTTCTATTTTTAGGAGAAGTGGTTTGTGTTTGAGCAGCAGATTCTGTGGATATTTTTTTGGATTTCTCTTTATTTGTTGTGACTTCTTGTAGTTGACTTTCTGCTTCTGTTTGCTGAATTTCGGCTGAGGGTAGGTTTTTCAGCTGCTCCTGAAACTTTAGCCAATCAGCTTCTCCACGAAAGCTTTGTATTTGTCAAGTTGATGGCTTTGTCCGATTGGGTCTATTCTCTGTGCAACAGAGATGTAAGTGTTCTCTCCTATATAGAGAACTTTACTATTCTCATAGTTTCCAAAAAGTCACATTTCTTTTGTGCTTCACTTCAAGTATTTCTTCCCGTGCTCTTTTTTAAATGTCAAAAGATCTTCAGAAAACAGTGGTTTTGTTGACAAGGCATTTAGTTACATTTGAGCATTCTTCCATATTGGTGTCTGGGTCTTTTATTCCTTCTCTGCAGCAGTGGTCATTTTTGACATTTAAAGCATCTCAAGAATGCAGGGATAGATTGTACCACACTCTTGAG
Organism: Sepioteuthis lessoniana; assembly: GCA_963585895.1. Lineage (NCBI taxonomy): Eukaryota > Metazoa > Mollusca > Cephalopoda > Myopsida > Loliginidae > Sepioteuthis > Sepioteuthis lessoniana. The sequence goes on along the minus strand of CAUZXS010006697.1, from coordinate 76,122 downwards.
GAAATATCCAATTTTCACTTCCTGGGAAGTTTTAGGCTGATTGAATGTAGGTATTAGTCTGAATTTCTTCTCTGCCCTTTCTCATTATCACTCTTGTAATTGGTGACACCTTGTTTTCCCAAGGCTGCTGTTGTTATCTCCTCCATTTTAGTCAAGAACAGCTCCCTACTTCTAATAACTCCTTTCAAATTGTTTAATTTCTCATGCAGATAGGCCTTACATTTTGTCATGTGGAAAGTCTTAATTTTATGGATGTTTTTAGCATGCCTCCACAGCAGTCCACCTCCACAATTAAATTGTCTTTTTGAGAATTCTTGGGTCAAAGATAAACTTTCCTATTAAAAAAATAAAATCTAGCAAGGCAGATCTCTTCTAAAAGATTCAATGACAATGAATCTAGGGAATTCTGCCACCTCATTCTCCAAATCCGACTCGGATTTCTTTTTAATTTTATTCTTTGAAGACATAGATAATTTTTATTTTTTGCTGGTTTTTGCTATGCATCACTAAAAATTCAATTAGACATCAATCATTTGTTTGCACACAGTTTAAAAAGATCAACAGTTCTTTTGGTCTAAAGATAGGTTCCTCTCAGGTGCTACCACTCCAGTTCAGAATGGACCTGAAATGAAGGAGTACTCTCTCAGGACACTTGATGGGGGAGTCTTACCCCTCTGCAAAGACAGTCAGTGTATTCTACAGCCCAGCTGACTGGGCTATACTTGAACTGGGAACAGTTTTGAGCCACAGCCAATTTCAGGTTTTCAGTAGATACTTATTGCTGTGTAATTTAGCAATAATCAAAGTCCTATTCTCTCAAAACAATTGACCCTCAGCCACCACCCAAGACCCATAAGATAAAAAGGGTTGAGAGTTTTGCCACAAGTGTAGATTAAAGAATATAGTAGGGACTAAACAAATACTAGAGCTTGACGCAACCAGCCAATTGATTGGATCAGGCCTGTCCGACTACCTGTCTAATCTAGTAAGGGCACTTAAAGTGGTGTGTTGCAAGTCACTTGACCACTTGGTCACTGGGCCAAACACTAGGATCTTGTCCTTAAATATCATGGGTCACCACCCACAGCCAACAAGTAACCTTGTTGGTGAGGGTGGAGTCTTACTTCTCTGCAGAAGTGCATCTGCATTTTCTACAGCCCAAGCTGACAGGGTAGGTGGTGTTGGAGATATCTAATGCTTCTAAAATTCAAGTTTTGGAGTAACCATTTCTTTCCATTTGCTGATGATGTTTTTATATGGAGAAGCTAAAAGCTTAACACCTATAATTTGCACAAAAAAAAAAAAATAAATAAATTAAAAAATAGCTCAATATTTAGACAAAAATAATTTTTTCAGATGTGAGGAGTGATTGATAAGGTACAAGAACATAAGTTATCAACTAAATTCACACAATTCTGAAAACTGAAAATATGAAAAATTCTGGAGTTTAAATACAAAACCTTTAAAGTTTAGGATTTTTGTTTTTTTCTGCTTCAGAAAATTGTAATTCAAGAGAAAATGGACAATATCATTCATTCAGTTACCCAGCTTTTTAACCATCACGTAGGGGAAAAAAGCATTTTTCTTTAATCTCGCCACTATAGAGGAGTAGATGACTGTTACAACTACAGAGAATTTAGGATAGGTGCCTAGGGGCAGACTTGGTACCCTGCAGTCATAACACAAAAATAAGACATACGCAAAATAGTCAAATAAAACAGAGGTTTGGAAATACTAACCTAAATTTATTTACAGGGAATGTACAGGGGACGAGGAGGCATACAAAGGTAAAAACAAAAATAGTAACACGTGGGCAGAAGGGGTGAAAGTAAAAACATGGGCTATAACCAACATGAAATGTATTTTGGATTAAAGTTTAGAAGATTATTCAAAGTTTGGCCAGCGAAAACAAACAACAAAACCCAAATAAAAAGTTGAATACAGCAAGTAAAAAGGTTACTGGTTAGTTCTTTGTCCCGGGAGAAATGTTCAGACATGTCTTACCCTGTTGGCGGCCGGATTCTTTCCAACTAACTGCCAGAGACACCAGGGTCACCTGACCAAAATAGCAGTAGTCTCAACCCAAAAGACAAGGCCAAAGGAGGCTGGGAGAACTACAACAATGAGCCATGCAAGATAGTATTCAAAATGACCCAGATCAAAAGGCAAGGAAAAGTTCACTCTTAGTTTACAGAGGAGACATGAAGTCTGCTCCCCAGGCCAACTGTACAAGAAGTGATCTTGTTCATTTACTCAACAAATGCAGACTCAAGAAATTTCAATTTTCTGTATGTTATAGGTGAACTTAGTAACGTAACTTATGTTCTGTGAATCTTAGACAAGATATTTATCAATCACACTTTGTACACAGAATTCCATAACCATATTTACCAACCCCTTCGCTCGGGCAGAATATGACACAAGGTCAATTATTTTAAGTGGAGTTTAACAGATTTGAATTCAGAGTTTTCCTTCTCCTAGACTAGTTGCCTCACCAAGGCTGAAGAACCTAGTCTGTCCTATTTACCCATAGCCGGAGGGAGAGTTATTGGATTAATTCCTTTCCCAAGGGTATTAGTGCTATGTGAAATGCAATCAGTCTCGTCCAGGATTTGAACTCGTGTCGCCGTGTCCATTCCCTACGACGATAACCATTACACCACGGGCACCTCCTCTTAACGTTCCTTAACATTATATCCTTTCTCAAATTATCAGCAATAAAATCTTCAAGAAAAAGATACAAACAATCATAAATGTAACACTTTTAGGTTAGGTTTTCAGGATATAAAAAGCATTCAAAATATCATTTTCCTATTTTGTATTTCAAAAAGGTTTGAACATAAAAAATATTCTAAGCATGATTATATATGAAAAACATCTAGTTTGATCAGTAAAAATTAAAGTGAAAATATATTTAAATTGCAATTGATGTAAATTGAAAGAACGGTAAGCACAAACCTGTTTTACATAATCGTATTAATCTCTTTTTCTCTTCTGATTCTTCATCATTGTCTTGTGAATTTCCACTGACCAAATGTTTCCCTGATTCTGCTGTATAACCATTTCGAGTTGAAGATACATCAACATCTGAAGAAAAGAAAAAAGAAAAAAAAAAAAATGCAAATCTTTAGACATCAGCTTCAAGATGGGAGAAACTATGAATAAATTGTGTAGTTGGATCCAAATTGAAAATTTTAAATCTTGATTTAATGCCAATGAATTCACAAACTTTATTGATTACTTCACAAATGGGGGCTTTGGATGAAACTTCATAAATGCTTATTAGTACATGTGATTTCTAATACAATCCTCATTTGCCATATGGTTTTTGTCAGTCTCGACATGATCTCAGATGTTTTCAGTACCAAAATCCTTAAAAATAAAGATGATTTTTCTTAAAAAAATAATGTTGCACAATTTGGGATCAGTGAAAAAAGATTTTGAAAAAAAAAAAAAAAAAAAAAATGCTGATTCTTTGCAGCCAATGAAAATTGAGATTAGCAGCCTCACCTTTTGAAGAATCTTCAGATGATAAGTTTTTCAGTGGCTCCAATTCAGCCAACACTCGAGATACAAAGGCCTTTCGCAAGGGTAAGAAAGACTGACTGTCAGGGTGCATTACATAATCATAGAGAAATATGTAGCAAAGCAAACTGGGAAGGAAAAAAAAAAAAAAAATATAAACAATACAAACAATATCTCTCACAGATAAAATACATTCTTAATTTTCAAACATTAAGATCAAACCTGAAGTTTAAAAAACATTTTTTTGTTTTAATGTTTATCTTTCATTTTAATGGCATATCAACCTGTCTTGAGTTATTCTATGCTTACAGATAAGGGAATGGCAAATATTATAAGTTTATATTAACATTTGTGTAGTTAAAGTTTTTGGACACAGTTATACGATATCAGATATTCTATCTAAAGGTAAATAATTTTCAAACAGATCTATATGACCCCTAAATGAAACCCTAACAGGTACTAAAACTGTGTGTCAGAGTGGACCTGGAAGTAATAATAAATGGGAACTCCACACTCCCCCAGAGCTCCAGTTTAGTGTCATACTCAGGACAATTGGGGGGGGGTCTTACTCTTCTTCAAGGGATAAATTCAGTGTATTCTAAACGCTGCTGACAGTGAATTTTCATTTTAAAACATAATCTTTAAACATAAGTATTCTTGTACTGATCAAGACTAATAAAAGAAAATTTAAGTTTCATTATCATGAAATAAACAGAATTTTTTAAAAAAGTTTTGCAGCAAAGTACAGGTACAACTCACTCTCTCTCTCTCTATATATATATATATATATATATATATATATATATATATATATATATATAGTCCAAGGACCACATATGCAAGAAACTCTCAGTCACCAAGTGACATTGACTATGTCTATGAAATTATATATATATATATCTCTTTTTTCATTATACATGTGAAAGCATGTGCGATACCCCACCCTCATCAGCCACCAACCAGTGTGATAACACAGTTTCAATAGCTCAAGGCGGTACTGCCACTCCTGATGCGACCAAGCAGCTTTTGCCACACTGGACAGGGTATTTAAAAGAGATATATATATATATATATATACATACATACATACACACACACACACACATACACAAACACACCAGATCGACTAAAAGCAGAGATTACATTGGACTTTCATTATATATATATATATATATATATATATATATATATATATATATATATATATATGTGTGTGTGTGTGTGCGTGTGTGTGTGTGTGGTGCATTCAATAAGTTTCCAGACTTTTTTTTGTACAGGCATTTAAAATTGTCGTAGACTTGAAAATTCAGTATGCTATTGCTATACATCTTATGCAATGACTGACCAATTTTTATGATTTCAGGTTCAAATAAACAGCTACAGCACCAATTGGAATACACCCTACTAAAGCCCGATTGTCACAAATGGTGAATTTTAAAAATGCAATCTGGATGTGAGGACACTTTAGAAGAACAATATGCAATACAATTCTGTTTTAAACTTGTAAAAAATGCCACAGAAACGTATGGAATGCTTCAGACTGCTTTTTGACCATCTTGCATGAATCTAGCATCAGTTTTTGAGTGGCATAAGAGATTCAAGGAAGCCAGGGAGTCTGTGAGGGATGATGAGAGGTGTGGGAGGAGGAAGGAAGTCAATACACCAGAGTTGATTGGCTAAAGAGTTAGGGTTACTATGGTTACTAAGGGAGTTCAGCAAGAGATTCCATCGGAAGAGGCCAGCACTCTTCAAATTGGCTCGGTGGTATTTCCACCAGGAGAATACACCAGTCCACAACTCCGTCCTTGTCACAGACTATTTGACCAAGATGGGCATCAAGACAGTTCCTAACCTCCCTATAGTCAAGACCTTGCTCCCTGTTACTTTTGCTTATTCCCTAAGCTCAGAGGCTGTCGTTATGAGACAATTGAGGAAATGAAAGAGGCTGTGACAAAGGTCATTGACACACTCACACACGACTCCCCCCATGGGGCCTTCCAGAAGTTGTTGGAACGGTACAAAAAGTGCATTGCAGCCAGAGGAGATTAATATGTGTACTATCAATAAAATTGCCCATACGAAAAAAAGTCTGGAAACATATATATATATATATAAGAGGATCATTAAATATGCATGTGTGTGTTGCATATGCACATCATTTATTCCTTTTAGTTGTTACATGTCTTGAAAAGGTTGCAATGAAGTGTGTTCTTGGAATGGACTGGACAGCACTTGTGTGTCCAAATCAATACAAAAAGACATTGTTACAACATGAATCATAACATTTACCTTCCAACAATGGGTCTCACTTGCAATAACTTGCACCCAATTCACCATATGAAGCATCCTACCCCTTAAGATCAATTAACAGCAGAACAGAAGTAATAAGAGAAGCGATATCACAGTTGCAATGAGAATAGACTTCATTCAACACTAAAATTTAACATTAACTGAATACAAAATCTTGATCCTTTTAGTAGATATTTTACTCATTTATCCGTTATTTAAGTGATAAACAAATGTCCTAAGATTTCAAACCTGGAAAGAACCCATTTGTCTAAGAAAAAGAAAAAAAAAAAAAAAAAAAAAAGAAACAAAATAAGATTCTGAGAGTAAAAAATATTCATCTGCATCACAATATTAAAAATCACATTTGTAATCTGCTTCAAATAAGAACATTTTTGTCTCATTAAAAGGTTTTGTAAATGGTAGAAAGTTGCCACCATTTTAAAATGAATGCATTAAAAACCTGGCTAGTTACCTGCCTATGCGGTCTCTGACATTTTTATAAGGATGATCCAAATGCGGTTCTAAATAACAGAGGAGATTTTCAAGTAGTTCTGCCACTCTCCACTCTTGTGTCATCAGTGCCATCTGGAGTACATACAACCGGCTGAAATTTTAAAATAAGTCTTGTCAACCAAATTATGGACGGACAAAATTAAATATTCTTTGTGGGTGGGGAATTTAAAAAAATAAAATAATTCAAAAAGGAAATGTGTAATTCATTCAAAAAATGTTTTAAAAAACGGAAAAAGGATTAGTTAATTTCAAAACTAGTTATTACTGGTGAAAAAAGCCATGGTCATGTTTGAATTTTTAAAAGTTTTACCTGATTAACTCTAAAAAGAAATTGTCAAATACTTTAACAGTATATTAACTAGATCCACAAGAAATCACTAGTTTTATAGTCTGTAAAAACAATGACAATAATGTAATAGGCACAAATAAATCCATTCTTGTCTTATATTCATTTATATCAACAAGAGAATAATAGTGAAAGAGTGAGGATGAGAGAGATTAAACGAAAAAGAATTTTCTGGGTTAAAACAAACATTGCAATTGAGTAATATAAAAAAGTCACATTGGATTTGGAATTCACACGAGAGATTGAACTTTACCTGGAATCTCCAAAAGAACCTCCATCTCCATTCAAAGGATTGTCCATGAGCAAATCAAACACCCAGAACAATTTGCGAGGATCTCTGCTTTCCTGAAAAAAGAAGATAGAAAAAAATGTTTTGTTTAATCAAATTATCCAACATTCAAAGATTTAAAAAATATAAAAACTTTTATATCTTGTTCACATGTGACATATGGCGAGGCAAGATATTACCCAAGAGAATTAGCACAATGATACATCATCAAATGTCATTTTAAATAAAAAAAATTTTCCATAATACAAAGAGCAAAAATTAAACCTAACTCAACGGAAAAATGTCTAAGATGTAATATTATTCAAATTTTATAATGCATGGTGAATTATTGACAAATATTTCAGCTTAATTTCAGTGACTATTTCTCATCCATGGAGGTGTGATAAAGAAAAAAAAAATGGTAGTAGACAATTTAGGGCTTATTCTTTATTTCCACTGCACATTGTTTTCTAACAATGTCAAAATGTTCACTAAAGTCATGATAAAAAGTAACTGCATTTAAGATGAAAGAAATACCAGACAAAAATGGGAGACTACTTTTCTAGAATGAACAAAAAAGTCTAAAATCAGTTTTTGATGGAATGTAAATTTCCATTTTAGCATTATAAAATTAAAAATTAAGGAAAAGAGAAGTAAAAAGCAAAAGATGGGGGGGGGTATTAAGAGAAATAATTTAAATGGTTTAACAATTAAGAGAAAATGAAGAGATGAATTCTTTGAGACTGTATTTATTATACAATCATGTATTCACACTAATATCTTTATCTTTGTTGTTATAGTCAGGAGTACATCAATGTATATTTATGATATTCCCTGGTTTCAGAAATTCAGACATTTTTTCCAGGCAAAATCTGATAGAACTTATATATTCATAGAAAAATCCCTCTTGAAGAAAAAGAAAATAACTATTTTTTTTAAAATCATTACTCTTTTCTTGGAAATTCTTAAAATTCTTTTCTGATTATAAAATAAAAAAAAAAAAAAAGAAGCAAACTTCATTTGTAGAATATGAATGTTCATGCAATTTCTGTGGAAAGAAGCTGAAAGATTCTTAAACTTTCCTGGCAATTGCACAGATATTACAAACTTTAGTCTACATGTCAAATTCAAACCATTTTGATTTTAGCAAAAGAAAATTTTTTAAAATTTTCCTAATTCCAAATATCAAAATGAAAACCTGGCTGAACTGAATAATAGCAAAATGGATTTATTTAAGACTTACACATATTAAGGTAAAAAGCTGTCCCCAATCATCCAACGTTTCCACACTGATGTTATTCAAATGTTTACGCAATACTATACTGGCCCAACTCCACAAATTATCAACCTGAAAACACAAATTTAAATTACTTGACAGTAAACAAAAACTTAAAAAGGAACAAACGTCAATTAATAAATGTATAGCTTTAGAATTTTTGATAACTAAAAACATGTTTCTGCTATATACTTTTTAAAAAGAACATTTTTTTTTTTTATAAAATACACTTGTAAACATTTCTACAAGTTTTTTTTTTTAAATTACATTGGCAAATTGTCATAACAATAGAGCATTGTCTACCAAGTGAATTCTAAGTGAAATAAAATCAACAAAGTTACACCTGATAGATTTATTTGAAGGCCAGAAAATAGATTAGAAAAAAATAATTAAATTAAAATGCTTATTATATTAAAATGGTGAAAAAGTAAGAGTATAATGAAAGCCAATGTATTTCAAGTTAACCAACCTTTTCAAATGGCCAATGTTTTGATCCACGGATCATTCCTGCCAGAATCTCCAGAGCACATCTATGGTGGGTTTCTTGAATGATAGGATTTGTTTCAGCCAACAATTTTTCAACTTGAGGTTTAAACACTTCAAGGAATGTATCACCAAAATTTCTGAAAAGACCCTGAAAGCAAAAGAAAGAGTAACATATCAACAATTGTTCAATGAAAAAAGCAAAATCATAAAAGTATCTTATAAGAAATTGTAAACTAAATATTACAGCACAACCATCTTTTGTTTAGTATAAATATTCTTTTAAAAACGGTTTAAGTTTCATCAAAATTCATCAAATCTGATTCCATTTTCTTAATCCAAATCTAATAAACAGAATAGTAAAGATTAATTTTGTCACCAACTGCAGTTTGGACATTAAATTTTTTTCCAATCCAGTCTCTTTCGTTGTTATGTTTACACCAATGTTTTTCTTGTGTTGCACTCAAAGTAAAATTGGCGACCATTGTTGAGGGTGACCCAAAGGCTCCCTTTTCAATAGCTACTACACTAAGGTATAAGGGAGAGCACTACTCCTCTCCCTGGATTGCTCTATTTTACCCTTGATCTGTACCTTATAATAATGAGTGTTAAGCAATGACGTATCAAGTACCATTTTTTGAGTCTTTGGTGTGACTCGACCTTAGATTGAACCCCGGTCTCCCAGACCATTGGCAAACACTATCTTTCCCCTCCAATAAAAATAGAGACCTTAGAAAGAAACATAGATTGTAGGAAAAACCTTTTATATTTTACACTTCTTTTGAAAGCAAATATTTTCGCATCGCGTAAACTATAAGTCAAAATACAAAGCATCTAGAAGGACTGTGAATGATAACAGAAATTAAGATGGTTTGATCCAAATTTATCTTTTAAACATTTTCATTTATTTGTACAGACAAATAAGCCTCTTGATTGTGTGTTGCACGTGTGTGTGTGATTTTAATGCAAAAACAAAAAGGCCTATGGACTTTTTGGCATGAACATTCAAAACCTCACTTAAACATGTGGAACTAATATCAGTCTACTCAATCTCACAAAGGGCCAAACAACAATTGTTGCTTTTAAATACTGGAAACAATTTTTATATTCATTCTTCTTACAAATGGTACAAGGAATTATTACAATAAAATTAATTTTTATATAAGTTTATAAAAAAAAAAAAAAAAAAAAAAAAACCTCACACCATATCAAGTTACATTAACACATTTATGTTTCACCCCTTTTTACATATCTACCCACTCCAATAAAGAAAAAAAAAAAAAGAAAGAAAATGGACGATGTTAAAAGAAATATATTAAACTACGCATCTTATCAGTCTTGTTATATTTTGCTATTTTTCCTCAGGCAATACTAGGTATTCTTAGCTCAAAAGTCAAAAATTCTGCATCACTTAGAGAGAGGCGCAGAGAGAGAGAGAGAGAGAGGCGCAGAGAGAGAGAGAGAGAGAGGCGCAGAGAGAGAGAGAGAGAGGCGCAGAGAGAGAGGCGCAGAGAGAGAGAGAGGCGCAGAGAGAGAGAGAGAGGCGCAGAGAGAGAGAGAGAGAGGTGCAGAGAGAGAGAGAGAGGCGCAGAGAGAGAGAGAGAGAGAGGCAGAGAGAGAGAGAGAGGCAGAGAGAGAGAGAGAGGCAGAGAGAGAGAGAGAGGCAGAGAGAGAGAGAGAGGCAGAGAGAGAGAGAGGCAGAGAGAGAGGCAGAGGCAGAGAGAGAGGCAGAGGCAGAGAGAGAGGCAGAGGCAGAGAGAGAGGCAGAGAGAGAGAGAGGCAGAGAGAGAGAGAGAGGCAGAGAGAGAGAGAGAGGCAGAGAGAGAGAGAGGCAGAGAGAGAGAGAGAGAGGCAGAGAGAGAGGGGGGCAGAGAGAGAGAGAGAGAGAAAGAAAGAGAGGCAGGGGGCAGAGAAAGAAAGAGAGGGGGCAGAGAAAGAGAGAGAGGGGGCAGAGAAAGAGAGAGAGGGGCAGAGAGAGACACACAGAGGGGGGGAGAGACACACAGACAGAGAGAGAGACACACAGACAGACAGACAGAGAGAGACACACAGACAGACAGAGAGACAGAGCCTTACCTTGAAAAAATAAACTTGTCTGTGTCGGAATTTATCCCTGCCCTTTTGTTCTTCAAGAGCCACAAGAGTTACAAATTTGTCAACATATTCTTCAGAGGTATACCTATCATATACCAGCTGTTCTGATTCATTCAGTTCAGAGCGTTCACGGGCCACTTGGGGTTGTTCACTGTATGGTGCATACACAGAAACTGGCCTGCACACGAAAAAAAAAAAAAAAAAAAAAGGTTAAATCAGACATAACACCACCACTTGTAAAAAGAAGGCTTGAAAAATGTTCTAGATATTTTAGGAATATGAAATGATTGCAATTGTTATATAATTAAGGAATGATTTTTTTTTTTATTTTAATCATTTTTCGTTAATTATATTTCATCAATCAATTTGGTTGAGCTTTGAACTATACGGCTCTTAGTTTGGTACACAGTCGTTGGGTACAGTTTACGCTCATGCACAAAGGATATGACAATCACCATTGTCATAATAAACCCCAGACAGGAAATGAGTCTGGAGTGTGGATGACGTCATGCCCAGAAGAGATGGGCTGAGAATTTGGAAGATTTTGAAAAAGATTTAGTTGAGTTCCGACCATGGTGTTGACAAGTTGAAGTCTGACCATGGAGCTGAGATTGGACTATGCAGGCAGACAATTGAGCCTCTGCCATTGGGGCAGAGAATGGAGTTCTCTGCCATACAGTTGAGTTTTCTACCGATGCGGCGGCGGTTAAGTTTTATGGGTCCCGACCAGCAAAGATGAATTGAGATCTAAAACACCACGAGATATGCCAAACGTTGGGGATGTTGTTAGCATAGTATGATTACGAAAGACTTTTCAGAATTATGTCTCTCTCCTCGTATTGAAGAACCAAAGTCAGAAGTTAATAAACCGTTCGTACCTGAACTACAGAGTCTACCTATTGTGTTTTGTATTTGCAATATTACAGTTGTGATCGAGATGTTTATGGCTACGAGTAGTATGCAACACAATGTGAATGATTTTGTGGTTTAAAAGGCCTCACTTACTTGACTCAATAAAATCTAGTAGGATTTAAGAAAATCTAAAAACTCACAATATGAGCTATTTATATTTCTAACCATTATGCACATTGAATTTTAAAATTGTATTTTATCATTTTACTTTCATATAAAACAATGTGACTTAATATCATTTAAGATGGTCTCACTACAAAATAATGAAAAACTCCATTGTAATAATAACAGAAAGCTGTTTATTAGCTGTTTGCATAGCAGATTTTTCAAAACACATCTCCACACATATATAAAAAGATTTTCTTAATGTATTAGCAACGATATCTCATTAGAGAGTAGAGGTGTGTCTTGTAAAATATCTTGAGATAAGCAAATATGATCTGGCAGCTAATTAAAGTTATCTCATTACCTCTGAAATGTTGACCAAATTTTTTTTATTGTTTATAATTAACCTTTCAACATAAACAAAATTTATCAAATTAAAACAAACCACTGATTTATAATTACTATTTGCATTACAAATTTATCAATGTTAAAGTTCATTATTCAAAAATTATAATAAGAAATGAATTCAGCTGAAAGCTATTTTACAGCAAGTAAAAATATTGAAAGATACTATGCATATTGGCTCACTTTCTCATTCATTAAGAGCTGCTGATTCAGGAAAATGAATATTTCCAACTTTAGTCTTTCACTAAATTCATTTCATATTTCGTTGGGAAATGTCATTTTATTCTGAAAAGATCACTGCCAATACACATCAGTGGTAAAGATTTTCAAAGGCAAATGTCTAACAAGTTTCAAATGTTCATTACAATTCATTGAATCTCAATATAACTGAAATAATGTTAAACTTAATAAAATGTTTCTATTGAGCAAGTAATACATACTTTGTCTCTTAGAAATAAATGCCAACAAGTTATTAGAAATTTTTGTTAGGGTTACATGATTTTTGTATTTGCTGAATGATTATCAAATTTTATTTCAAAATAACTTTTTTGAATTTAGGTTTTAAGTTTTTAATATTCAATGTTATATTTTAAGTAACTGAGCCAAGGTAAAAGTGCTGATCCTTATGTAAATATTCCCATCATTTTGATGGAAACTATTGAAATTTTTTCCAATAGACAGCAGATTTAAAACAACTTGTTAAACAAACAATGTTAAAAATCAAACAAAACCAAATACAAAAATACAAAATGTAACATTGGAGAAAAGAAAAAAAGTGAACAAATAGTTGGTCCTATTTTATGGCACAGAAAATTGTGTATTTTCTACATATAGTAGAGAATTGAATTCAATCCCAGATAGAAGCTAAGATGTTAGATTTTATCATTTATAAGAATAACTTTGAAATTTTTATATCTTGAAAGATGAGCACAACATAATCTTTTACTTCTTATTCCTCTCTATTTAGCCTTATATAATAATGTTTTATGAAGGTTTGTACAGATGGTTCTAATACTGAACATCTTTATCATGAAAGTTTTAAAAAGCCAGTGCTCTTGTTATAAAAAAAAATATTACAAATGATTTTATATATAAATTTGATCTTGTATTGATTTTCATGAAAGAAATATGAAAGGTAAATCTCACTGTGGCCAGCAGTAAAACCCCCAATGGGTTTTTTCCAGAAATGTACACTTTTCCCAAGCTTCTTTGGTACGTGGGAGACTTTCAGATTTATATTGGTGCCAAACATTATCTTCTCGTTTTCCTGGCACACATTTCAAATCAGGATTAGATGATGGTAGATAGTCTGTTAATGCTTTTAAATCAGTATCAACCACTTTGTGTTTACGTTTCAGTTGTTCAAATATAGCCATCAAAGAAGAGATGCAAATCTGAAAGAAAAGACAAAAAAATGCAAAGAAAAGTATAAATTTAAAACAACTGGATTACAATGATTTTTCTTCTTTAACTGCAAGACACCCAGTGGACAATAAAAACTACACATAATACTGAACCGTATATACATATAGTTTCTTACTAATATATATATATATATATATATATATATATATATGTGTGTGTGTGTATATAGCATGGTAAACATATTGGTGTGTGTATGTGTGTATATATGTTAAAATGAATTAGTCAGCAAGTAGATTTCTAAGTTATTTATTTTTCTTCAACATGTGTTTCAAGTGTATTTACACTTTCATCAGGATGTTTGTTTAATGGCAGCATCATCTTTGATTTATATACTGGCGACTTTTCATAAAGTTGTTCATTTTAATTCCAGGATTTTTGTCTGAGTTTCCAGGTCGCATTAATGTATTACTTGTCTGTGATAGACTTTTGTCTTTGCAGGTGTTGAGTCTTTTTCCTTTTCCTGGCATATGTGTGTCTGTACATATATAGTTAAGTTCTATTTAATGTTGATTTGAATTCTTCAATGAAGCTTTTTTTTTATTATTATTTAGAGTAATGTGTAGTGTAATTTTATGGCATGCACACACACACAATGACCCAGTGAGGAGAACCAACAATGGCACATCAAGTATCAGATTTTTTAGAGGGAGAGAAAAAAAATAATATACGTATACACATACATGGACACAAACAAAGACACACAGAATACACTCTGATGAAAGTGTGAAGACACTTGAAACACATGTAGAAGAAAATAACTTGTGGACCTATTCATTTAAAAATATTTACTTTCTTCTCTCATTGGACCAATAAAAACTATATATATATATATATTTATATTTATATATATATTTAAAAAGAAAGTAAATATTTTTCAATGAATAGGTCCACAAGTAGATTTCTTTTCTAAGTTATTTTCTTCTACTTAACTATATATATATATATATATATATATATATATATATATATATATATATGGGGGGGGGGTCAAGGTATACGGTGATAAATTGGAAGTCAAGTCAAAAGTTTGAAACGTGATAAAATGAGAATCTGATGAAAGTTTTTTTTTTTTTATGTTCATCATAAAATGGTATTTGTGTTACTGTGGTCTGACAGAGTTGAATCATTTTTAAGCATCCAAGATTTAAGGGGTCTATGTCTGGAACTGGAAAGGATTGTGACTCAATAGAATCAACACTTATTCAAGCATAGACAACAGAGATAATTATTTCTGTGATTAATAAATATATGATCGACAACTTCATAAAAACTACTCACCAGACGAACATAAATCGAATCATCAACTGCATTCTTAAGGAACATGTTCACAGCGCACACAGGCATCATGTGGTCATGACGCAACAGCAGGGTTAATAAATCAATGCCAAGTTGACGGAATTTCCATGAACTGAACAAATAAAATTAATTTAACTTTGAACATTTTCAAAAGAAACTTGCATATCATAAAAAATATTTTTAAAATCTATTTTAATTTCTTTGAATACCAAAAAGGTAAATGATTAAAATAACAAATAAGCAAACTAAATTTTAATTCAGGTTAAAATTCTTTCAGTGTCAAATCAAGTTAATGGCATGTAAATATAACATCTTTAAAAACTAGCAAATGATAATAACCATAAATGGTTAGACTAATTAAATTTTTGTCTGTTTCATATTCTGGTGGTACTATTTTAAATCTGAATGAACATCACTTGGGAGTTATTGAAAAACTAATCATTGAGCAAGAACAAAATCAACTGGAACTAAAACTGATTAATTAAACTAAAATAAACACAAATAGAAGATATCGGGCCCTTGTAGTGTTACATTAACCAAAATTTTACATTAGTTATACTACAATGTACTGAGGGTGAGAAAGAATTAGTGATGCTGTACAAATTTGATTTTTGAAAATTTTTTTTTAAAAAGAATATCATGCAGAAGATGAGAACTGCTATCAAAACCAACAACTGTTCACAGCAGAAAGCTTTTTATAGCCATTTTAAGATTTAAAAGCTGAATGATGAATATTTGGCAATTTCTATCTACCACTGTTTTGAAGGTAGTAATGAAAAAAATAAGACTGCCAAATTCTATTACATTTAGATATTGGGAAATTTTACAAGCACATAAATGAAGAATTATAAAATTCATAGACTTGCTTATTAGCTTGAATGCATATTAAGGAATCAAATTTTCCTCCAAACATTCTTGCATTTCTGGAAGGGACAGATGCATAAAAAAGGATTTTTATACTTATAAATTCAGTCATTAATATCTGCTGTTGTTAACAATAAGATCCAAGTATACTGGAACTAATATCATATCATGAATACAAGTAATTTATATACATCCCATTTTAAACTGAAGTTTACTAGCTTAAAATCCTGCCTATAGGGGGCGTTTTCAAAGTGTAAATAATCAGAGGTAACGATAACCGGTTTCTAGTTTGAGTATCGGAAATCAATCAATTTCCATACTTAAAAAAAAAAAAAAAAAAAAAAAAAACATTTTTTAACCAATTAGAATCAGAGATAAATCAACTTTCTTTTTTAGCTCATTTTCAGCCAATCCCAATCTTATAAATAAATAATAAAATAAAAGCATCTTCACAGTAGATTCATGGATCCATTCCATAAATCTACTCAAAACTTTTGAAAGGAAATCTAATGTTCTGTTCCTTTAAAGATGCATTTAATTTCAACATCACTTAATTATTCTAAATTGAATGAAAATATGGAAGATGCTTGTACTACCATTTCAGTCTTTCCCTGCCTAATGAAATATTGTTAGTAGCATATTTACATATCAGCATAGAAATATACTCGTTTACATAATGACACACTTGCATTTCTTTTAGACACAAAATACATGGTGCATTCAATAAGTTTCCAGACTTTTTTTTTGTACAGGCATTTAAAATTGTCGTAGACTCCTGAAAATTCAGTATGCTATTGCTATACATCTCATGAGATGACTGACCAATTTTTTTTGATTTCAGGTTCAAATGAACAGCTACAGCAGGAATTCGAATACACCCTACTAAAGCCTGATTGTCACAGCTGGTGAATTTCAAAAATGCAATCTGGATATGAGGATACTTTAGAAGAACGATATGCAATAAAATTCTGTTTTAAACTTGGAAAAAATGCCACAGAAATGTATGTAATGGTTCAGACTGCTTTTCAACCATCTTGCATGAATCAAGCATCAGTTTTTGAGAGGCATAAGAGATTCAAGGAAGCCAGGGAGTCTGTGAGGGATGATGCGATGTGGGAGGAGTAAGGAAGTCAACACACCAGAGTTGATTGGCCAAAGGGTTAGGGTTACTATGTTGAGGTTTTAAGGGAGTTCAGCAAAAGATTCCGTCGAAAGAGGCTAGCACTCTTCAAATCGGCTCAGTGGCATTTCCACCAGGAGAATACACCAGTCCACAACTCCATCCTTGTCACTGACTATTTGACCATGATGGGCATCAAGACAGTTCCTTACCCTCCCTATAGTCCAGACCTTGCTCCCTGTGACTTTTGGTTATTCCCTAAGCTAAGAAGCTGTCGTTATGAGACAATTGAGGAGATGAAAGAGGCTGTGACGAAGGTCACAGACACACTCACACAAGAGGACTTCAATGGGGCCTTCCAGAAGTTGTTGGAACACTACAAGTGCATGGCAGTCGGAGATTACTTTAAAGGGGAATAGAGTTTAATGTGTGTACTATCAATAAAAGTGCCCATATGAAAAAAAGTCTGGAAATTTATTTAATGATCCTCGTATATCAACAAGATTCACACAATACAAACTGCTACATTGAAATGCATTAATTTTTCTTTCTTGTATTGTAAATATTTTCCAAATATTTACACTGACTAATATTATCCTTTCTTTTGAGAAGAATTTGTAATTTCTATTTTTCAACCAATGTTTTACTCAAGTTAAAGAAATAAAATCTTAAATTTGTAGATTGGTGTTTTTATTCAATCATTCAGTCACTTATCCACAACATTAGTATGACCTCACTTATTTGAGGGTTGTGCACAATTTCCTCATCCTATTTTTATCATTGTGAAATAATTTTAAGATAAAGAAAAGCGTGACAAGATCTGGATTAATACTTTTTCCTAATTGTAATTTGAAGAAATTGTTCACTACAATCAGAATTCAAGATTTCAAGTTTGTAATGAGTGAGTCCGGTCAACATTGGCCTAGCGGTTAGAGTGTTCACCAATGGCCCAGGTGACCTGGGTTCAATCCCAGGTCGAGTCATACCAAAGACTCAAAAAATGGTACTTGATGCCTCCTTGCTTAACACTCAGCATTATAAGGTACGGATCAAGGGTAAAGTGAAGCAATCCAGGGAAGGAGTAGCGCCCTCCCCTACACCTTGGTGTAGCAGCTATCGAAAAGGGAGCCTTCGTGTCACCCTCGACTATGGTCGCCAACTTTACTTACTTAATGAGCGAGAGGAAAGATTTATTCAAAGCTTAGACTTAAACTAAAGTACGAACTAACATCTTTACAAAAAAATCTTAATACTCTCTATAACACAGAACTAAACATTTTTGTGGATTATCAACACCCATACATGCTTTAAGTAATGACACATTTTAATTTGTATTTTTAAAAACAAAGTTTTCTTATACTAGATGTCACTTGAAAAGTATACTAAAATCATAGCCCCCCCCTATTTTAACAGTTCTAAGAATGGCGTACAATCAGGTTTATGAACCAATGAGAATCAAAATTATCTTCAATAATATTCAAAATCAAAACAATAATTGTTGGATTACCATGAGTCACTAAATCAAAGGACTGATTTTAAATCCTGTATTAATCTGTTTATAATTATTTTAAGCTTTCACATTCATATTTACATTTTTTTTTTTGTCTAATTGTTTTTTTACACTGCCCTATCAAACAATTTTTAAATAGATCTATTTGACCCATAGATGGTACTATCACTCCAGATAAAAGTGACCCTGAGAGTAATGGCAACAAAAGTGTCCTCCACACCCCCCAAGATCTTCAAGACCTGAAGTTTTACCACCTAATGGTGTTTAGTGTCATATCCAGGATACCCTTTTTGCAGGAGATACAAGGTATTCTAAACCCTAGCTAAATCAAAGGTGTCCTAACAGAATTCGATACTTAAGATTGTATATTTAATGATTGATAAAAAGGCGCTATTGCAGCTCAACAGACATTCGGGAGACCTGGGTTCAATCCCAGGTCGCGTCATACCAAAGACTCAAAAAATGGTACTTGATGCCTCCTTGCTTAACACTCAGCATTATAAGGTACGGTTCAAGGGTAAAGTGGAGCAATCCTGGGAATGGAGTAGCGCCCTCCCCTACACCTTGGTGTAGTAGCTATCGAAAAGGGAGCCTTCGGGTCAACCTCGACTATGGTCGCTAACTTTACTTTACTTTACTATTAATATGAGCATCTCTTTAGAAAGTAAAGAAAAAAACATTAAAAACAAACTTACAGGTCTCCTTTTTCCACCAAAGTCACCAAATTAACCACCAACGCTTTGTACATTCTGAAAAGACAAAATTCAAATATCAGTGTTTGATACTACATATAAATATTGTACAGTGTTGTACAAGACTTAACCTCTTGAAAACTTGAGTTTTAGTACAGGGTTGTTTAAGGATATAGATGTGTATATCCTACCAATCCAAGATATGAAAAATAGCAGAATTAGTTTGAAGAAAGCACTTGTGTCATTCTAAATGTTCAACCAATCAAGAAGATGTGACTAGTCATCAAAAGTTTAGTTCTAAATCAGAATGGTTATGAGGTGAAGTTGTTAGTCAAAGATATAATGTGGGCTCTTCTGTCATACCAACAAAGCATATCTCAGCAAAGGATGATAAAGAAAGAAAGAAACTTATGAACTCATAACAACACTTTATTACACATACAAAAAATACAGACGATTTTCCAAAAGGACTTTATGTATGCACGAGAATATTTTCTCTCTTTGATAACATCTAAAAACCAGTTTTGTTTTTTCTGTTATATTTTACAAAATTCATGCAGATATATTTGACATTTACCATTCCTCACAACAAGTTTTCATTTTGGTGATTTCATATTGCAGTTAGCAACGTATAAGAATAACAAATAGCCCTATCTTTGAATTTAAAACAGTAAAAAGATACAATTGACCTTTGAAGATATTTCAGTTCATGTCAAATTTAATATCTGTATTATGATTCAATTTTTGTATGTGCTACCATTAGATGGGGGTTGGGGAATATATGGTGCATCACAGCAATATTTTTTTTTTAGCTCAATATTAAAATACTAAGAGAATAAATCAATTTTCAAAATGGTATGTAGTCAGTGCTTGCACTCACCCTGATAATTATAATTAGTCAAGGGAGATAACTATTGTCTAATTTAAAAGTACTTTTAATTTGCTTCTTTATAATATAAATTCTATAAATGAGGCCTTTGTGACGGCAAATCGACTAAAATCCCAAAACGGGACTTTATTTTCGCACGTGTGAAGACGGGGTAGGTTGGCACTTGATCCCCTACAGAATAAGTCCTGTTCAGAGTTTTTCTCTCAGGCATATAAGAACTGGCATATTACGTGAGGGAATAATTTAGGACCAGACTGACCGCCGCTGGCAAGGGGTTCCAAATTTCACACTATCACACACCCACCAGGCCGCTTTCTTCCTTCCCCGAGACAATGGAAGATAATGAACCTATAGGTTTTAGTCGTAATAATATTAAATTTGTAGTAGTCGGCAACTCCGGTTTCCCGTGTGATACTTTAGGAATTAATAGGACAATTCTAAGCGAGATAACATAAGGCGAATGGAAGCTGAAAAGAAAGTATGAAGTAACAACATAGACCACATGGTAAAATGAAAATACATAAATTCCTTTACTACTTATATGTACACGTTCAGAGTGTCAAAAACATATAATTGGACAGTCCACGAATATAAACGTCTTTTCTGACTTTTGTCCTTCTTCAAATTGAGAGAGAGAGAGAGAGAGTGGTAAACGAAATTTGGGTATAAAGGAAAAATGTCCCCAAAGTTACTCATCTTATTTTCGACTGGGTTCCACTGGAGAATTTTCTTCTTTCACGGGCTACTGTTCTGTTTTTAATACTGACTTGAAGGATTTGGAGTCCTTCGTGTCTCAGTTAATCTTTTGTCTTCAGCCCGGAGTAAAATGGCTATGGTTCGCCTGCCACGAGCCTTGCTCAAAAACTCAATTTCTTCCTATTTACTAATCATTTTGACTTCTCTCTCTTTCCCCTTCCGATGTCCGGCGACCTGAGGTCACTAAGTACCAACATCTGTTTATCCCCTCTGTGACTTACATTCTCTCTTAACGGTCACTTTTTGACTGCTAGATAGTGCTAATTCAACACGGGAGAATAGTATCAGTCTTACCTCTTTGTCTCCGTGAGCTATCACGTGACACCTTAATTAATACAGAACTTAAAATGAACT